>PVIR01012493.1:17637-44673 GCA_004026965.1 Petromus typicus
CCCGGTGACCACATAACAATACTGGGCGTGGAGACCCACACCCAGCAGCAACCAGTACCACATACCACAGTGCCGGGCGTGGTGGCTCACGCCTGTAATCCCAGCACTCGGGAGGCAGAGGCAGGAGGATTGTGATGTGAGTTTGAGGCTGAGCTCAGGGCCAGCCTAAACCGCAAAAGCGAGACCCTGTCTCAAAAAAAATCTAAAAAAAAAAAAATAAATAAATAAAGAGCTCAGAGCCAATTTCTTTGTATTAGGTGTTTTCTTTTTCTTTTAGGTCGCGATATCATCGGGCTGGCAGAAACTGGCTCTGGAAAAACAGGCGCTTTTGCTCTGCCCATTCTAAATGCGCTGCTGGAGACGCCACAGCGCTTGTTTGCCCTGGTTCTCACGCCCACCCGGGAGCTGGCCTTTCAGATCTCAGAGCAGTTTGAAGCCTTGGGGTCTTCAATTGGTGTGCAGTGTGGTAAGGGCCCAAGAGGGCAAGGGTCCTGGGTGTCTGGAGGTGGAGAAGGAGTGTGAAAGGAGAATGGGAGAAATATTGGTAAGAGATACTGACCTAGGAGCTGATGCTGTATTTCAGCTTTGGGAAGAGCATTAGCTGGGAGGGACAGCAAGTGTCAGTAGAGATTCAGTACTTACTCTAAAGGTTGATCATTGGTCTTGGAGGAAGTTAAGGATGTCTTTTTTATTTCTGTAGCTGTGATTGTAGGTGGAATTGATTCAATGTCCCAGTCATTGGCCTTGGCAAAAAAACCACATGTAGTAATAGGTGAGTAATTGAGGAAGGTAAGAGACCCTGGCAGTAGTGAATGGGAGAAAATCTGCCAGTGTTGGGAGGAAGACTGAGCAATAGGTTTTTATTGCTTTGTTTAATTTCTTGATTTTGTGGGGATAGGCTAGAGTAGTAGATCATTTTCTTGTTCTGAAGCATTGCCTTTTCTCCTCACCCTACTTCGTAGCAACTCCTGGTCGATTGATTGACCACTTGGAAAATACAAAAGGTTTCAACTTAAGAGCTCTTAAATACTTGGTCATGGATGAAGCAGACCGGATACTGAACATGGATTTTGAGACGGAAGTGAGTTCTTGCTTGCTTTCTTCTTGCCAGACCACCTCAAATTTCCTGTTTCTAAATTTGGTTCCTTGTTCTCATAGTTTTTTTGTTTTTGATTTTTGCAGTGTGGGAGATTGAACGCAGGGCCTTCCCACTGAGCTACATCCCCACATCTTTTTTGTTTTTATTTTGAGGAGGGTCTTGCTAAGTCACTAATTGCCTGGGGTGGGCTCGAACTTGTAATCCTACTGCCTCAGCATCCCAGAGTGCCGAGATAATGGGTGCTGTGACTGCCCCCTCCCTTTCTAGAAAGCTCTGGATCATTCTCGGTTAATCTAGCACCTCTGGTGCCCTCCTCCATTCTTGTTCTTCTTCTTTCCTCCTGTCAGGGCCTCAAGCATTTCAGAGATGAGAAATGTCAAGGCCAGAGTTTGTTTTCACACACTAAATTTAGGCCTCTGTGTATACCTTGGGACACCTTCCTTTTCTTTGATAACCCATTCATCATTGGTTATTATTCTTGGTCTTTCTCTTGGCTTAGGTTTAATATAATAATTTAAACTTCTTTGTATCTGAATGGTGTTACTATGTTTTTCCATGGCATCTGATACAGTAAACAGTAAATTCTAGCCGAATTGAACTGACTTTTGAGTCCCAAGTCCCCACCTTGGGGACATAGTGGCCCAGTCTCCACCTTGCTGTGCAGATTTGCAGGTGTCTGGTCACATGTCACATTGGCACCCTTTTCTCTTTGTGCCTCAGGTGGACAAGATCTTGAAAGTGATTCCTCGAGACCGGAAGACCTTTCTCTTCTCTGCTACCATGACAAAGAAGGTGAATTTGTTTGGATTTCCATTTCCTTCTTTATAAGAATTAATACATAAAAACAACAGTAAAAATGCATAAAAATAAAAACAGAACGTGTAGGAGTCAGTGTACTGTTCTTGTTTTTCTTTCTTTAGGTGCAAAAGCTTCAGCGAGCAGCTCTGAAGAATCCTGTGAAATGTACTGTTTCTTCCAAATACCAGACAGTTGAGAAATTACAACAATATTATCTTTTTATCCCCTCTAAATTCAAGGTAAAGTGTTTACTTTGATCATTCCTGCCTCTCCTTTTTCTCACCAGAGGGTCTGAAAATGTGTCAACTCTTGATTAGCTGAGAACGGTGATAAAGGTGGAGTCCCCTCTGTTTGCTTTAGACTGGTGTTGTGCTTACACTTGTCACAGATAAGTCAGGCATTCCAGGAATTCACAGCATACGAAACCCCAGTGTTGAAGTTTGATGTAGTGATATAATTACTTCCCAGCCCCATCCTTGAGATAGTTTTTCCTTACCTTATTATGTGTATATTTTCTCCCTCCCTCTCTCCCTCCTCTCCTCCTCCTTTCTTTCTCTCTCTCTTTCCTTCCCCTTTTTCCCCTTCCCCCCTTTCTTCCTTCTTCTTTTTTGGTAGAAGGAATCCTGATTTTTTTTTTTTTTTTTTTTTTTTTTTTTTGGTACAGGGGATCAAAATCAAGATCTTGGGCTTGCAAAGTGCAAGATCCCTGGCCCAAGGAATCCCTAACTTGTGTATCAGAACTTCTTTTAGTTGCTGAGCTCTGCTCTCCCCGGCCACACCTTAGGCCATGTTGGGGACATAAGATTTGCACACAGATCACAGCAGTGGGTAAGAAGTGCAGAGCTCTCTGGGCATGGTTACACACACACCTATCATCCCAGAATTCAGGAAACTGAGACAGAAGGATCACCCCACGGCCACTGTAGGCTACGTAGTGAGTTCGAGGCTAGCCTGTTCCACCTGGCAAGACTCTTTCAAGAAATTAAAAATAAAAAATCCCACAAAAAACAAAGCTGACAGCGGGTAGATAATTGAGGAGCACTTAGAATAGACTTAGTCTCTCCTTAATGTGTATGTCAAGTTTCCATCCCTCTTTTCCTGACTCAATTACATATTTTACTTTGGTTTGCAATTTAGGACACTTACCTGGTTTATATTCTGAATGAATTGGCTGGAAATTCCTTTATGATCTTCTGTAGCACCTGTAACAACACTCAGAGGACAGCTCTGTTGCTCCGAAATCTCGGATTCACAGCCATCCCCCTGCATGGACAGATGAGCCAGGTGAGGGCTCTTCGCATTGCTAGCCATGGACTTACAGCAGTGGGGCTGTGCAGTAAGGCCCATGGCATTAAGGCCGGTTTCTATGATTGTCCCAGTTTTAAGGGCTCTGAAGTACTGAGGAAAAAGAAGCACAAGTGAGAGTATTTTATAGGTTGTCATCTGGTTTATAAGCTCTTATGTTGATTTATTTAGCCTTCGGGGTGATAGTGATTCTTTGATCTCTAAGAACTTAACATAATATTTTCCAGTTGTATTTCTTTTGTGTTAAATGATCTCTATTTTATATTACTATTTGTAGCTTAATTGTTAAATATTCCGTGTTTGTTTTGATTTGGGAGCCCCATTCTGGACTTAAAGGGAAAAAACTTTGAAAATTTTCCTCTCTTGGTTCTTGTATGTAGTGTGTCTATTTTGTATGTTTTGCATTCCAAGATTCCTTAGTTTTGCAGGTTAACATTTTTCCCATTTCTTTCTTTCCCTTTTATTAGTGCCTGTTAATAATTGGGTTTCAATGCATATGCTTTGATTATATCCACCACCTGTTTCCCTACACCCTCTCCGATCTTGTCTAGAAGTCTCCCTTCAACTTTCCTGTCATCTGTCTTAGATTTCACTTATATTAGAGAGCTCTCATTTCTTTTTCATCATTTCAGAGCAAGCGCCTAGGATCCCTTAATAAATTTAAGGCCAAGGCTCGTTCCATCCTTCTGGCTACCGATGTTGCAAGCAGAGGTTTGGACATCCCTCACGTGGATGTAGTTGTCAACTTTGACATTCCAACTCATTCCAAGGTGAGTCCTGTTGCTTGCCTGACATTGTAGTCTCAAAGTCCATTTCTTACATGTTTTCTTAGATATAACAGTCTTGTCCTTGAATTAGTGAAATAGTAAAGTCCACGAAAGCCCTTATCGTTTCATTCTGATCTTCTTGCACAAGGCCGTGTATGTAACGTAGCAGGAGAGTTAGTTATTGGAAGGTCATCCAGAGAGGCTGACTCTGGTGACAGTGTTTGGGTCCTGGTCGGTCTTACTGTTTCTCAGCTTTGGTGCCATCACAATTGGGGGCAGTGAGTTCTTTGTTGTGGGTGGTTCCTTGCATGTAGTGTGCCTGGTGCTCCTGTCCTCTGCTCCCTAGATGTCAGTGTCACATACTCTTCCAGCGTGATAGCCAGAAATGTTTCCAGACACCACCCACCAGATGTCTGATGGAGATGACATAGTCACCTCTGCTTGAGAACTGTGTGTCTCAGCTTCATAATTAACTGCTGTGGAATCGGTGCTGTCTTCTTGGATTTTCACAGTACCCCTTACGTTTGGGCATGTACCAGGGTTCAGAGAGGTTATGTTTGCAGAGAAAACTCTCGTTGGAGTGTGCTAAAACCTTTAGCTCTTTGTCATGTGTTGCCCCAACCGTGGAGGTGTGCTTTATAGATTTTTCTGGCTTTTTGTAGCGCTGGGGTTAAGTCCAGGGCCTGTGCAGGATCTTGCCTAGCTGTCCCGGCTGAACTTAATCGCAGTCCTCCTGTCTTGGCCTCTCAGAGGGCCTTTGCACACCTGGTTGTTTACTTATGATCCATGTAACCTGAATTTCTTTACATATTTTGCTGCAGGATTACATTCATCGAGTGGGTCGAACAGCTAGAGCTGGCCGCTCTGGGAAGGCCATTACTTTTGTCACACAGTAAGTAAATCAGCACAGGGTGTGACAGCCTGAAGAACAGACCAGCATGCTAGGGAAGCTCCAAAGAACCAGACTGACTTGGAACTTAGCTCTACCATTTGCTGTGCCACTCCCTTAAATGCCCACATCCTAGTTTTTATGTGTCTAAAAAGGAAATAATGCCTACCTAGCAAATGAGTAGTGTGAAAATTGGAAGCATTATATGGAAGAGAAGTAGCATATTTGGCGTCTAGAAGCACAAGAAAAGTGGCACCTGTTGGTTCTGTCCGTGGCTAGAGTTGGAGAATAGTGACTTTTCCCACAGTGTAGAAACTACTAGAATAACTATGTCTGGTCTTTTAATTTTTTTCAGAGGAACACATGTTTATGTACCTGTGGCTTTTCTGTGAATAAAGACTACCGTGGATAATTTTCTAATGGGCCATGCATAAAGATTGCTTTTGATTTAATATTTAGAAAAGGATTATGATGTTTGTACAGTGTATGATATTGTATAATGCCTTAGAGTTTGGGAGTGGGCAGGTATTCTTCACATGCCAGCCAACCAAAGCCATGCCACTTTCCTGTCCCCAGGTATGACGTAGAACTCTTCCAGCGCATAGAACACTTAATCGGGAAGAAACTGCCCGTCTTCCCAACGCAGGATGATGAGGTTATGATGCTGACTGAGCGTGTGACCGAAGCCCAGAGGTTTGCCCGAATGGTATGCAGCTCGGTGTCCTTTTCCCCAGCGTCTGTGCAGCGACACCGGTGGTGCATCAGACACTATATCGTATTAATCCTCAGCAAAACTGGGTGTCATTTTGTCCCAAACTGAAGATGAGCAAAAAGTAAGGTGCTGAGATGTAAAAAGTGGGCTTTAGACTACACGTGCATGGGTCAGCATTTGGACCTGGTCTGAGCAGCATGACCACATTCACAGCCAGTTCATGTACTTAGGTATTGTACGGTGAGAAACCCACCAGACTTGAGGTCAGAAGACCTGGCTGTGGGCTGTGTGCTCCATAGACATCGGACCTCTCAAGATCAGTTCCTTGCTTCCAAATGGAGAATAATACTGTCCTGGACCCATGTGGTATTTGGTGAGCACTAGAAAAGCTAGTATACACCAGTAGTGGGAGAAGCAGCAGTGGAGGGGGTGAGAAGAGTAGAGGAAACCTCTGGAAGTGAGTGTTCTCTTCTTGAATTCTGTACTGAGAGGAGAAATTGCCCGCAGGTTGCTTTCTCAGCAGCCAGGGTGCAGACACTTACTTTGTTTTTCTGTCCACGTAGAATATGTTGTTGATAAAAACGCTACCTGTGCATTGGGAAAGGAATTAAGAAATACAGAAAGGTTTAAAGCAGCAAATGAGCCAGGCATGTGGTGTTCACCTGCAGCCCCTGCACTCAGGAGGCTAAAGCAGGAGGACCGCAGGAAGTTAGAGGGAAGCCTGGGTTATATAGTGAGTTAAGGCCAGTGTAAATAGTATAGAAAGAGCCTGTCTCACACAACAACAACAATAAAAATAGCAAATGAAAAACCAAATGATTCCCCATAGAGAACTGTTGATAATTCTTGGCTGTTTTTTGGTCTTTAGCCCTAAGTGGGATTTGTATTGAACTCGGCCCTTCACACTGAGCTGTATCCTCAGCCCTTTTTAGAATGTTTTGAGACAGGGTCTTCCTGAGTCGTACAAGATAAGCTTAAACTGGGAGTTCTCCTGCCTCAGCCTCAGAGTGCCGAGATTACAGGTGTGTGCCCGCACAGTGGGCTGTGGCCCTTTCTTTGTGTCCCCACTTTCACACTCCCAGCTGCCCCGTTTCTTAATGGCAATAAGGAATTCTGTCACACACATGCAATATGATTTACACTGGTGGATGTTCATTCATTTTTTCCTAGCTTTAAAAATTTTAAGTAGTAGTGGATTGAAAACCCTAATATGTGTAGTTTTGCATACTTGTTTTTTAAATTCCTGGAGATAGAATTCTTCGGCCAGGAGACACACATAGACAAATGTTGAATGTAGAGAGAATGCCAAATAGGAGGTAAATTTCGTCACACCTTGCCTAATGCTGCTTTTTTTCAGTTTCTTAATTTTTGTTAGTGTGTGTTTGTAGTACGTAACGATTGCTGTCACTGTGAGGAGTCGATGTGTGTACGTACTGTAGCACATCTTTTTATCTCCGTTCTCTGGCTTTGCCACTCTGCCATGTGGACATAACAGCCTGTCGTTTTCATTTTCTGCTTTGTTTACTAAGAAGGCTGACATCTTTGCACAGTCGGAGGTGCTCTCCCTCCTTTCCGGGGTCAGGCGTCGGGGTGTTTCTCTGGCTGATCTGAAGGAGTAAAACTAGAATGTGTTTCTCTGTGACCGCCACTCACTGTTGGTTGGATCCTTCTGCCGTCCTGCAGGAGCTGCGGGAACATGGCGAAAAGAAGAAACGTTCCCGAGAGGACGCTGGAGATAATGATGACACAGAGGGCGCCATGGGGGTCCGGAACAAGGTGGCTGGAGGGAAGATGAAGAAACGGAAAGGCCGATAATATGTCCAGGGACTTGCGTTCCGCCCTGTTTGTAAGCAGGGCGGAGAGAAGAGAGCAGAGCAAGAACAGAGCACCGGAGCCTGCCTGTTGGAAGGAAACAGTCCGAAGCTGCTCAGTGTATGGGCCTCGTCCCTCTGCGTGCTGGGAGTTACTACTGCGGCGACTTACTGTGCTGATGTCAGGACTCGCCTCGCTTGCTTCCTTGCTCGTGCCCTACTGTCGCTTCACACAGACCTTTTTCCTTCTGTGCTGGTCAAGGACCTGGGTGATGAAACACACGGCCAGCCGTTGCAACTCAAGGACGATTGGACAGTCGCAGGCGCTGGTAAGCCAGCTTAGCTCGTGCTTCCTTGGGCTTGATGTAAAACAATAAACTTAAAAAAACAAAACAAACAAACAAAAATACCCAATAAACTTAAATCTTATTTTAAAAATATTTAGACTTCTGGGAGACCTTGATGTTAAAAGGCTTTTTAGATTTCAGTAAGGTCTGGCTCCAATACGTGCTGGTGCGTACCTGTAATCCAGGATTTTTTATTAAGTTAGGATCTTGCTGTTTAGCCCTGGCTAACCAGACCCTCGCAGTGATTCTCCTGCCTGTCTCCTGAGTGCTGGGATTACAGGTGTGCACCACGCATGTGGCTAGGATTGCAAGTTGGCGCCTTGCCTGGACAATTCAGTGACTTAGCAGGGTCAGAGCTAAATCCCCAGCCCACTTCTGAGGCCCACCCTCTTTCACTCATCACTAGAGCCCCATATTCTTTGCTGCTGAGCTGGCAAGGAAGTTGTCCTTGGCACTGGGGACCTGGCTGGGAGGCCAGAGTTGCTGGAAATCAGAAACAGTTTCCAGCCAGGCATGATGGCTCATGCCTGTAATCCCAGCACTCAGGAGGCAGAAGCAGGAGGATAACTGAGTTTGGGCCTTGCATGGGCTGCATTGTTCTGGGCCAGCCTGAACTACAAAAGTGAGATCCTGTCTCAAAAAACAAAAACAAACAAAAAACAGTTTCCAGCTTCCCAGCCCTGGATAGTCTTGTGTTCTGAGAGGTGTTACACACAGAAGATGCCTAGGAATGTTTGTTAACTCTTAGCAATTTTATTAGAAGAGAATGTGTTTGGCCTGGCAGAGGCAGGGTAAAGAGACTCCAGATGGGATAGATTAAGATTAGAAATGAAGTTTGAAAACAGAAACTTTCCATATGCATCTTGAGGGAAAGTATGTCCTAAAAGCTGCGTTATCTGGTGAGAAGATTACAAGGCAGTAAGATTTTCTGTGGTTGTCCCAGAGTGATCCATTCCATGTGGGGAGATCTTTTTAAATATACAGGTGGAGTCAAGCACATTGGTATATACCTGCAATACCAGCTACTTGGGAGGCTGAGCCAGGAGGATTGCAAGCTTGAAGTCAGCCTGGCCAGCTTAGCAAGACTCCTTGCAATAAAAAGGGCTGAGGATGCAGCTTATTGGCAAAGTGGTCTAGGTTTAATCCCTAGTACTGCCTAAAGAAATAGATAAATAGAGGGGTGCTTTCTGCCACCTGTGGATACAGGGGTTTCTTTTAGAAACTCAGTCTCTAAAAATGTCACATGACTTAGTTTCTTGTAAATTTTGTTATTGTCCATTATGATACATTTGAGAGAAAGATAAGTTAGAGGAGTCTGGACACTAAGGAGAAAATGCAGGCAGATAGTTGAGTGGGGGCCATACTTATGACTTAGGCATTGTGCCACCTCTGGGAGCTGATTCTGTGCTAACTTGGAGACTGATGGGATTCTCTGGGGTGGCTTTGGCTGGATGCTAAGTTTACCTCTGAGCCTATAGATGGTGGTGGTTGTTGATTCGCCATAGTGGTCAATTTAAGAAGCAAGTTGAAGTTGGATTGGGTATGATGGGGGTTGGGAGGAGAGATGGATGTTACCTGGAGGGGATCTAAACTGCAGTAGGCAGCAGTCTCTAACCTGGGATCTGTGGAGCCCTGAGATGTGCATATTTCTGGGGAGACTAAATAGGTTAGAATCCACTATCTTAGGGCTGAGAATGTAGCTCAGCGGTAAAGATCTTGTATAGGACCTGACTTTACTCTCCAGCCCCACAAAAGGGCAAAATAAAACCCAGCCATGGCTCTTGAGGTTAGCTGTTTTCTCTAAGGTAGATGCATAATTACATTCTGCTTGGATAGGAAGATAAGACCTAATGAAAGGACTGTGGACCACACACCTTCAGGTTTAGTTATAAGCCCAGAGAATGAACTAGAGTCAAACAGAAAAAGAGGTGAGGTGGGTGTGGTGGTGCACACCTGTAATCCCAGTACCTGGGAGGCTGAGCAGGAGGATGGTTATGATTTGGAGCCCAATCTGGACTATGTAGTGAGACCTTGTCTCAAGAAAAATCCAAGCCTGGGCCAGGGATATAGCTCAGTGGTTCCAGTGCCTGTCTTGCAAGCACGAGGGCCTGGATTCGATCCCCGGTAACCACATAACAATACTGGGTGTGGAGACTCACCCCAGCAGCAATCATTACCACATACCACAGTGCCAGGGGTGGTAGCTCACGCCTGTAATCCCAGCACTCGGGAGGCAGAGGCAGGAGGATTGCTGTGATGTGAGTTTGAGGCTGAGCTCAGGGCCAGCCTGAACTACACAGCGAGACCCTGTCTCAAAAAACCTAAAAAAAAGAAAAATCCAAGCCAGGCGTGATGGCTCATGCCTATAATCCCAGCACTTAGGAGGCAGAGGCAGGAGGATTCCCACGAGTTCCAGGCTAACCTGGGCTACACAGTGAGTTCAGGGTCATCCTGAGCTGCAAAGCAAGACCCTGTCTCAAAAAACTAAAAGGAAAAAAAAAAAGCCAAAACTAAACCAACACCCCCCCACCCCCGCCCAAAAGCAAAGGGTCCATTGTGAAGGATAGGAGTTATGGAAGTGCATGAGACTTTCATAGAGCAAGATTTTGGATTGGCACTATGGAATAGCCATCTTCGTGCCCCCTGGCCTCTGATCTGAGGTCTTGCTGCTGAGACTTACTGTGGTGTCTTTGTTCCTAATGCTGCTGAAACACAATACCATCACCTGGTGCTTTAAAATAGCAGAAATTAATTTTCTCACAGTTCTGGATTCTAGAAGTCTAGAGTCAAATTATGGACTGGGCCATGGTCCACCCAAAGCCTCTGGAGAACACTTCTAGCTTCTAGTGGCTGTGGAGTGTTGAGGTCCCCTTGGCTTGTGGCAGCCTAACTCCAGCCTCTGCCTCCATGTTCACATGGCTTGATGTCCTGCGGGTCTTTGTGTCTCCACATGGCCTTCTTAGAAGGGGGGACTAGTCACTAGATTCAGTTTGACCTCAGGGATGAAGATTCTCTTTCCAATGAGGTTAGCCATTGAGAGGTAGACATGTATTTTTTTTGGAGGACCACTAAACCTAGTACAGAATGTTCTTTACTGATTGGTACATTGTTTGGGATTTAAAATTGTATTGTGGAAAAGAAATGATGGATAGAATTGGTTACAAAGAAAGTAGAGAAGACAGGTGGGTCTTCAGAAGTATGGGCTAGGATAGGCAGAAGTACAAAAAAACATGCAAAATGACTTTCTCTTCAGTGAAATGAAAATTGCATTTATCAATATTTAAAAGACTCTAGATTTAGTAATTTATTAGTTCTATACTTCTTATTTAAAAAGCAACCTTGAAACAATCTTCCCCTCCCCAACTGTGAGCCATTATGTAAACTTGTATGACTTTATAAAGGAAGTATCTTGTAATAGTCATGTAATGCCAGCCCAGAAGAACATCTCTCCTCATCTAATCACAATGCTAACTTATATAGTATTCATTGTGTGGAGCTGATGTAAGAATAGCTTCATGGTATCTTGTATGCCTGGATTTACTTCTGTGGGCCTGAAAGTGTCAATGAGAAAGACACCTTTGACTTAGGAAAGGGTCCTGTTATCCCACGAAGCCCAGTTATCCCAGCCCAGAATTCTCAGAATTCCAGTAATTTCTAAGGGTCTAGAGTCAACTAGACTGTGATTTTGTCTCAGTCTCAAAAACATTATGAATATTGCAGTTTCCTGCCTGCAGTTTCCGCCAGCCCAAATGGGAGACTTGGTCTAGCCCAAGTCCCTTAATGGCCTGGGAAATGGAATTAGAAGGAACTACATAGGCTGTGTGGTGTTGGTTACAAAAAATGAAGCAATTCAAGTTATCAAAAGCAGGTCACAAAACAATGTCAAGAAAATATGTCCCTTATGCTAACACGAAGAGAATCTACAAGAAGGTCTAATCCACGAAGTTCTTAAGGTGAAATCTAACCTCGGGGCAGATAATATATCAGGGTGTGAGACACTTCTCTTTAGCTGGAACAAGAGACTCAACCAGGGCACTAGAGATTCAAGGGTTACCCACACCTACATTCCTTTTCAGGTCTCACCTGTCTCAGGAATGCACTCAGAGTACAGCTAAAAATAGCTGCAGAAACTCGAGTTCTGGGAAATGGCACCCAGCCGTCACACCTAGGGTAAGGAGCCCATTTGTGCCAGGCTGGAAGGAGACAGGAAGAGAATGGGCTCCTCTAGAGGCTGTGTCGTCTCAAATGTCTCTTCAGATTCTTGGAGGCTTTGACTGTTCCTACCCCTCCATTCACCTGATACTTTCCAAAAGCAGAGGATGTCCGCTGTCACCACTGCCATTCAATAACCTGTTGATGTCATCACCGGGTTGGAAGGAGCAGGAGGGGACAGGGATGCAACAGAGTTTGGGAAAACTGTCACGAGACCAGCTCCCTCTGTTGCTGTGTGGCCTGGTGTGCCTCCCCAAGCCTCAGCTCGTCTTTCCCCCTTACCTATTAATATGGAAATAAGACCACTTACCTATCTGCCTCGAATCTGGAGCTTATAAAATTCTGTGTGCTCCCTTCTCCCCTTCCACAGTGTGTGATCTCGCAGGCTCTGTGGCCTGTGCTACGAGGACACCGCTGAAGAGAAAGACCAGGTGTCCGTGCAGAACTTGGCTTCAGTGCTGGATTGTTTTTGTGCTTACCCCCCGTGGGCCAGGGGCCTTGGCCATGGAATGGGTATCTTCCAAGGCCCAGCATCGTGGCTGTTCAGTACCTACCGCTGGTTTGCACAACTGACTCTAGCTGTTTGAACAAATCGGAAGGGTGTCCTCTCAACACTGTGGGGCCAGCTGGCCACACTGCCCGTGTGAGCCGTGAGACCTTGGACAAGTTATTCAGTCCTTTTGAATTTAAATCTCTATCTGAAGAAGCGTAGTTTAGGGTTGTGATGTTTTAAGTGAACTATATTCTGGCTCAGTGATTCATACATGTTAGCCATTTCTGTTATTACTATTATTTATTTTATTGCTGTAGGAGGCAAATGACTTGCATGGATCATAAGCTGGCAACGGGCTAAGTAAGAATTTGCCACCAGATTTGATTCTACATCTCTGCACTGAATGTATGTGCCCTTGTGTATATGAGGGTATATGTGTATACTTTCATGTTATATTATTCAGCTAATAAATGGTTATTGAATAAGCATCTAAACAGCATTATTCTTCCTTCAGAAAAAATATGTTCTGCATAACAAATTAGTGTTACTTGTTGTGTATGGGGGCGCATGCCTGTAATCCCAGCACTTGGGAGGCCAAGGCAGGAGGATTGATGTGAGTTGGAGGCCAGCCTGGGCTACAGAGTGAGTTTGAGGCAAGCCTGAACTCAAAGCAAGAATCTGTCTCAAATAACCAAATAAATATTGCCCAAGTAAACTTTCAGAGTCCAGTCTGTTTTTAAATTGACAAGGACCAGGGAAGAGAACATGACATTTTCATTGCTACCAGTAGGTGGCAGAAGGAAAAAAAGATGACCTCTCTGGGAAAGAGTTCTGGCTCTGGGCAGAATGATTAACAGTGGGCAGGTAAAATAGGAGGACTCTGGTGTGGTGTGTGGCCCACAGTGACTCAGGCGGTGTCAGGGCGGGTATGAGAACTGCCTGCAAGGTATTTGGAGGGTGTCATATTTCAAGAAATCTGGCTAGACCGATCCAAAGATTGGGGCTGAGAGACTGAAGCAAACTAAAATTCAGACAGCAAAACGTTCAATAAGAAAGCTACTCGCAGGGCTGAGGCAGAGGATCCCAGGTTTGAGCCTACCCTACGCAACTCAGCAAGACCCTGTCTCAAAATTTTTTAAAACTATCTAAAGATGTAACTCAGTGGTTTGCCTAGCATGTAACAATGCCTAGGGTTCTATCCCCAGTACCAGTAAAGTCTCTAGTCTTGATTCCTATGGAGTTTATAAGCAGATCTTTTCTGAAGTCAGCCCTTCCCTCCTGCAATGTTGACCGTGTCTGTAGCTCTGTGATCTTTCTTTCCTCTACCTCCTCACCACAGTATACTGTTTGGGATACTGATAATTCCTCACTGCCTACCCCCAGGTATGAGTAGCTCACTCTGCACCATCAATCCCCTCCCACTGAATTACCCCTAACTGAGTAGGTCTGGCAGGTTTGGTCTGTAGCCCTCCAAATAAGCCTGGTGCTGAGTGGCTGGTGAGCCATGCCATTCATTTTTCTCTTTGGCCCAACGTGATGGGGAATCGTCTTACTGGATTCAGAAGAGTAGTAGCAGCAGTCAGTCCAGGTCAGAAAAACTACAGGACTATGGGGCTGATAGGGTAGCTCAGTGGCTGTGTATCAATCACACGCACAAGGCCCTGGGTTCAATCCCAGCTTCCACCCTCACTGCCCACTAAAGAAAGGAAATTCCGGATGGTTCTACTCCTGTGGCTTGAGCACTGCCTTCCCACCTGTTGGAAATGTGCCCCAGACTCGGTTTGCCTGCACAGGTAGCAAAGTACTCAGCAAGTAATCTTGAAAAGGCTTTTACTTTTGTAAAAGGGCACAAACCCACCCCAGCAATGAGGTCGTGGGCACAGAATAAAGTTTATCCCTGCTGCAGGAGGAGCAGCTGACCTCTTCTCCACTGGCTGGTTGGGAGCTTCACAGTCTATCCTAACTGGCTAAGTGAGGGGGCCCAAGGGAAATCTGAGGGGTTACTGAGTTGAAGGGAGAGCAGAGAGGGGGATGTGAAGAGCAGAGAATCCTTGGCCTGTGATGTCTTTGATTTGTAGCTGTGTTCTCAGGATTTAAACTGAGCAGGCATTCCCTATAACTTTGTTTAGGAAGGGCCATCTAGGATGGGCTAGAGTCCAAGATGGAGTCACTCCTGTTCAACAGAAAAGACAGAGCTCACTGTCTCTCACACACCCTCAGTGTTCCTTTGGGCAAGAAATATTTCTGGTCAACATGTGACATTATCGAAACTCTCTATCCCACAGTATTAAATCCAGTGCCAAGTTCTAACCAACAACTATGTTGTGTCTTCTGGGTGGGTCAAGAACAGGGGCTATTATAAGGTTTCCTATTGGATGTATTTGCCTTTGCACAATTGTGATTCTTTTTTGTTTCTACACCACCAAAGCAGTTCAGTAAGGCTGCGGAGTGTCAGGATTTGCAATGGATACTCAGGGTGCTGGGCACAGAGTATGTCCTGTACAGGCGGTCGTGACTCATTTATTGAGGAAACCGTGAAGCAGAATAGCAAAATGGCCATCTCATACGTTCTGCCTTCTGTAATTTCCTTAATTTTCCAAAGAGTGTTGAGGAATTTTCAGGGTGTGCTTATGCTGACACCATGAAGTTGAAATTTGGTCACTTTGTACTTAATCTGTGGTTTCTGTTTCCTTGTCATTGGTTTTGGTGACTTCAGAGGCTGGCAGCGAGGAATGGGAAGGTCGCCTCTTTTCAACATAGTTTTATGTTGCCAGCAGGTCCATAGAAAAGAAATAGATTTGACATTGGAACACCGCTGTACTATCCATGACAAACGTCACACAGAATCAGAATTTTAGGGTTGAGAGGACTCTGGTGACCAGCCAGAATTTGTTCATTATCCCTTGGAGGAGGCTTAAGTTTTAAAACTTGTATTTGTTTTATATGTGCTCACAGCTTGCAGCATTTTAGAAAGACATTACAACAGATTCCTCGTATTAAAAAATTTCAAGTGGAATTTTTGTCCAGCAGAGGCCAGAGGCAGGGACAAAATGCTTTTCAGGACCAGCAGCTTTAAAACTAAAGCCTCCTTTTTGAGAAGAATGGCAGGAGATGTTGAAGCGAATGTGTTTCAGTTTTCTTAACAGCCCCACGTCAGGCTGGAGATTTAGCTCAGTGGCACCAAGCCTGCCTTTGCAAGGTCACAAGTTTGACCTTTCCTGATACTGCAAAAAATAGAAATAAAAAGAATCCTACATTTTCCCTAACTAGGAGCTGGGGGCTGTCAAGGGAAGTATGTGGGCAAGTAAGTCATGCTTATACTTTGCTGCTGAGCCATCTGCATCTTGGGGACTCAGATTGAGATGTGATCCCCAAGGACAGCTGTGGACAGACAGAAGACACCACAGGGACAAGGTCCTGTCTGAGAGGGTCTGACAGCATAACTGGGTGGAGTGCCGGAAGGACATCACGCTGAGCTTGATAGCTGCACATAAACCTCAGTGTTTATGGTACCCAGTGGGACAGCAGTCATTTCCTGCCCTTCTCATGCTCTCTCTAGACACCCTGAGTTACATGTTGGCTAGTGGCCTGTGGCCTGTGACTCATTTCTCTTCCCTGTGACCTAGAGGAGTGTTTTGCTGTGAGGGCTGGGGCAAGACATCCAGGAGAGAACAGACTGGCCAACCATTTGTTGGGGTGCAGAAGGAATGTTCTAGATCTTTTATTTATATGTAATGCCCCATTTCTATTTTTCTCTTTTATAATATACAAGAAGTATCACTAACAATACGTACAAATGTGACACATGTTAAAAATGCTATGTTGCTGCTGAGGATTGAAACTAGACTCATAATTTTCACCATGCATTAATCTAAACTTTACATGGATTAAAGATCTAAATATTAAAACAGATATTAAATGTGCTAGAAGAGAGACTAGATAGAATCTTTGAGGGTATAGGAGTAGGCAAATACTTCATGAATAAAACCCAAGCTGCATGGAAAATATTATAAGAATCAACAACTGGGCTGGGCGTGGTGGCTCACGCTTGTAATCCCAGAACTTGGAAGGCAGAAGCAGGAGGATTGGTGTGAGTTCAAGGCTGAGCTCAGGGCTAGCCTGAACTACAAAAGCGAGACCCTGTCTCAAAAAAAAAAAAAAAAAAAAAAAAAAAAAAAAAAAAAAAAAAAAAAAAAAAAAAAAAAAAAAAAAAAAAAAAAAAAAAAAAAAAAAGAATCAACAACTGGAAACTCATTACAAAGCTTTTGCACACCAGGAGAAACCAAAAGAGTAACATGACAACCCACAGCATGAGAAAAATCACTTTTTTTACAAGCTATTCAGATAAAAGACTATTATCTAGAATATATAAAGAACTAAAAAAAGTCTGACCCCCCAAATTTAAAGACCCAATATAAAAATGAGCATCTGAAATGAAAAAGACAATTCTCAGGTGAAAAATAAATAAATACATGAAAAAATGGTCAGCATCACTGGTCATTTGTGAAATGCAAATTAAAACAACACAGATTCCGTCTCACTCCAGAAACAACAGCTGCTATCAAGAAACCAACCAATAACAAATGATGGAGTAGCTGAGTGGGAAAAGGAACCCTTCTCCACTATTGGTGGGAGTGTAGAGAGGAGAGTGGAGATTTCTCAAAAAACCAATGCTAGAGGTTCCATTTGACTCAGCTATATCTCTTGGTATCTTTCTGAAAGAATTAAAAGCATCATACAATAGCAATACATGCACTCTCATGCTTGTAGAGGCACAGTTTTTTTGTTTTGTTTTGTTTTTTGAGACAGGGTCTCACTTTGTGGTTCAGGCTGGCCCTGAGCTCAGCCTCAAATTCACATCACAGCGATCCTCCTGTCTCTGCCTCCCGAGTGCTGGGATGACAGGCGTGAGCCGCCACGCCCGGCACGGTGGTGTGTGGTACTGGTTGCTGCTGGGGTGAGTCTCCACGCCCAGTATTGTATGTGGTTTCCGGGGATTGAACCTGGGCCCTTGTGCTTGCATGACAGGCACTGGAACCACTGAGCTAAATAAATCCCGGCCCGAGGCACAGTTTTTGATAGTTCAAACAACCCAAATGCCCTTGATCAACTGATGAATGGATAAAGAAGATGTGGTTGTTTATACAATAAAGTCTTGCTCTCGAAGGAGGATGAGCTTCAGACATTTCTAGCTAAATGGATGGGACTTGAGGCCATATTCTTAAGTGAAATCCATGTCCTCACGATCCAGTCACATAAAGCGCCACTAAGGAGTGCATGGGGCTTCGGGAGGGTGTTTGGATATAGGCCACAATACTCCCATAACACTTCCATGACACCCCCAATTCTCCACGGGTGACCTCATTGATGACCCAGGATCTGACACAGCACATCAGGCTGCCTCCCTGCTAGGACACCACTACTTCACTTGCTTTTTTATTCGCACCCCAGGGTGCTCAGATTTAGATGCCCTGCTCACCCTATTCAGGTTCCAGCACCCCTGTCCAGGCTGCTTCCCTGAGGGAACATCTCTATTTCTCTGCTCGATCTCTGACATATTGTGCCAGGTGTTCCTGTAGCCTCAACATCTTCTCCTGCCTGGCCTCCAACATCACCTGCTACCCAATGGTCACACATATACCCTCCTTACCGGCTCTGGCTCCAGCACCTCACAGCAGGCTGCCCTCATCTCCTTAGGCCAATAGCCTGTGTTGGTCTGATTCCCTTGTGGATGACCCCCTTAGCTCTGCCTGCTCATGCTGGATCATCTCTCCATCCATCATTTATCGTCTCCTCTCAGGCTCTTACTCACCATTCTGGGCTATCAGCACTCGGGGAGACCTTCCTAATGCTGCTTGGGTATTTAATGCAATACCATCTGTAAGGAGACTCTCTTCTTCAAATAGAGGCTTCAAAACTAACCCTATATATAGATATGGGTATATAGGTATCATCTTAGTTCTTTTTCTTGTTGCTGAGACAAAATAAGGGGGAAGGTATACTTACTCACGGTTTGTCGAGGTTTCATTCCACAGTTGGCTGTCTCCAAGGCAGAGCTGCATCACAGAGGAGACACAGGTCATAGCAAAAGCAATAAGTAGGGACCTTAACAGTGTCTCTGTGCCTCTTTTATCTGATCCAGGCTACTTAGGCAGGCAGCACTCACATCATGCTTCTACTGCTTTTGATCCTAGCATTGCACCATGAACAATCCCAGCATCACACACTCCAGTCGCCAGTAACACACACACACACACACACACACACACACACACACACACACACACACGGTGGGGGGGAGTACATTTCTCTCTTTTTAACCTATCTGCTTGAATGGAATTCAGACTGCTTTATACTTCTAGCTGGATGGAGTGACTGTGTCCAGGGGTCACACGGCTGCCCGCAGGGTGAAAATGATGTGGAGACTTCACAGGAGTCAGCACAAGGCTAAAGACCTAGTGGGGATGGCAGAAGTCACAAGTGTCCTCTACGGGTTTGAGGCAGAGACCATGTTACTGTGGGCTGTGTCACACAGAGCCCTTGGAGCCCTTCAGCTCCCGGGACTGCCATGCTGTTCTCACCATAAATGGGGAAATATTGAGAGCACCGCCGGGGAGTTCTGGGAGGGTTAAGTGACTCACTCATGTGCTAAGAGCCGACAAAGTGTGGTGCCAGTGAGCATGCTGATGATGGGGAGCAGCATGACCAGAAGGATGAGGGTGACGTTGACAGGGACACCTGATTCTGAGTCTGGGTCTAAAGTCGTCTTGATTCTTTTTTTTTTGAGACAGGGTCTCGCTTTGTAGTTCAGACTGGCCCTGAGCTCAGCCTCCAACTCACATCACAGCAATCCTCCTGCCTCTGCCTCCCGAGTGCTGGGATTATAGGCGTGAGCCACCACGCCCGGCACTGTGGTATGTGGTACTGATCGCTGCTGGGGTGAGTCTCCATGCTTGGTATTGTTATGTGGTTACTGGGGATCGAACCCAGGTCCTTGAGCTTGCAAGACAGGTGCCGGAAACACTGAGCTAAATCCCTGGCCCCTAAAGTCGTCTTGATTCTTTGGATGTCTCAGCCCTGAAGATCAACACTCTTCTTTGGGACCAAATCCCATCTCCTGCCTCTTTTAATCTGCTCAGCTCATTTCCTGCCTTCTCTCACTGTGTCTGTTACTCAGAATAAAGGTGCGTGCATGCATGCAGACCAGCTCTGAAGACCAAGTAGTCAACAAGTGTTTAGATCAGCGTGCAGTCTCCATTGGAGAGTTACAATTAAGAAATGCACAGTTGAAGGGTAATTCAATAAAATTAAAATGGAGTGCCGATCATACGGCATATGTAATTAAAGAATAACCCAATTGACCATGCACTGCTCAATAGGTAATTATAAAAGAATGACATATTTCTGAGCTCATGCTCTATGGCAAATGCCTGGTTTAGCACTTCATTTAATCTGGACAAAATTTCTCTAAGGTAGCTCTTGTGAGTGTCTCTCCAGAAGAGGAAGCTAAAACTCAGAGAAGTAGGTTGTTCAAGGTCATAAACTGGTAAACTGAGAAAGAAGAGTCACAGACAATACAGACTGAATGAGTTCACAGAAAGGCAGGTGTTCATGTTAGCCTGAGATGTTTGGCACCAATTTTGTTGTTTGTTTGTTTTGAGACAAGGTCTTGCTGTGCAGTTTAGGCTGGCCTTGAACTCTTTTTTTTTTTCTTTTAAGGATTTTTGAGACAGGGTCTCGCTTTGTGGTTCAGGCTGGCCCTGAGCTCAGCCTCCAACTCACATCACAGCAATCCTCCTGCCTCTGCCTCCCAAGTGCTGGGATGACAGGCATGAGCCACACGCCTGACACTGTGGTATGTGGTACTGATTGCTGCTGGGGTGAGTCTCCACACCCAGTATTGTTATGTGGTTACCGGAGATCGAATCCGGGCCCTTGCGCTTGCTGGCCTTGAACTCTTGACAATCCTCTTGCCTAGCTCTCAAGACCAGGGATTACAGACATGTATCACCATGCTTGGGCAACCACCAATTTCTTTTTCCAGAGTTCCCCAGCAGGTGAAACAAAGCCCATCATATTACCTCCTCTTAAAAACAAACGATCAACAACAAAACACCTGATCGCCCTTCAGTATTTTCCCATTATTCTCTGGGGAAAGGAGTAGCATGGCCTAGAAGGCTCTCTGATCTCAGGCACCTCTGATCTCTCCAGCTCCTGTCTCACCTGCCTTTCTGTCCCCACTGGCCAGGTCTCTCTGCCACAGGACTTTACACATTCTATTCTCTTCCTTTTCAGCCTCTCCTACCTAGACAACTTCTCTTTGACCTTTCAGATCTCAGCTCAAGAATACCCCTTTCCAAGGAAAGCTTGCCTACATTGATGAGATAAAATCTTATTGGAAATTACTACTCTTTGCCACATCTTTATATCTGAACACTGCCATAGGGTTACGTTTGTCTGGTGATTTAATTGTTATCTGTTTCTGTGATCACAGTATTGACCACAGGGGGAATGGGACTAAGTCTGTTTTAATGCAGCACTGTATTTTCAGCACCAAGTAGAGCGCCCAGCGCAGAAGAGGCAGTGAGAGAATACATGTGGGATGTGTCAGAGGGAGGAAGGGAGACTCCACGGGGATAGAGGACATGGGCAGACATAAAGATAGGAGAGGGACGAAGGGAGAAGGGGAGCACGCAGGGGAAGGAACATAAGGCGGTGACCTTGCAACACAAACACACAGAAAGCACAGTGTCTGAAGCACAGGTCCACGGACCCTGCTTCGTGTCCGTGCTGGCTGGGCTGGTTAGAGCCCACGCTGTGGTTGGTGATCACCAGACACTTCCGTGCACACCCGGCTCACCAAGCTACGCCACTGACCGTGCGTGTCAGACTCTTCCTCTCTGACCATGTCCGAAACGGCTAGGCAACTCCTCACCCAAAAAGTGGAGACTGATCCCACTTCTCCCTGTGTTCACCTTCCCTACTCTCCCATCTCTCGACCAGCCTTGGCAGAGAAGTCAGTGCCACCCCTGGCATATTTGTGCTCAGAGGAAATGGGGTGAGAAATCGGAGGGAAAGGTAGAACTGTGCTCCCCAAAGAAAAGCCTTCACGTCCTACTCTCCCTACCTGTGATGGTGGCTTACTTGAAAACAGATCCTTGCAGATTGGTACTTTATTTTTTAGAGTAGGAAGAAAATGAGTTTGTGTGTATTTTTCATTTCCTATGTAGTATTCCAAATTCATTTTCCTTTCATTCAAGATGCCATCAGTGTATGGCTTCTCAGGTCCAGAGTTATCCTTCAGTACCTTCTCAGTGCTAATGAGCTGGGCTGTAAGCATTTCTTCTCCGTGGTGTTGGTAGAGGGCAACAGTGGAAACTGTAGAAGGGAACTACAGCCTCCCCTTCCTGGTTCCGGTGCACTGTGGTGTCTTTTTCCCATTCTTGCATAGCTCTCTGGCAGTGCAAGTCTTTGAGGACATCTAATGGCATCTAACCCCACTCTGTCCCCAAATGGGCAGCGCTACATGACCAGGCAGTACCACTCAAGCCCTGTGTCCACCTTCCACTGTCCCTAGGTGGACGCTGTGAGCTCCAGGCTTTGAACACCTGCACTCTGGAAGGTTGTTTCCTGGTTGGCCAGGACTGGTAGACCCATTCCGGCCTGGATAGCCACTTCGCTGCCATCCAGTGGGCTGAACCACACTGTTGGACTCTTCTATCGTTGGATTTGATCTGAAGGCTTTTAAAGGGGTCCCCACCCCCAGGTTTGATTGGGGAGCCCTCTTCCTTCTCCTTTATTCAGGCTTAATGTACCCTGGAGTTCTTGTTAGAGCTTATCTTCTCTTTATATCTTTGCATTAAACTTCCGTTGTTTAAATTACTGTGTGGTTTCTGCCTCCTGATTATACCTAGACTGTTATAGGTACATTCCTTCCTCAACAGGAAGTAAAAACAGAGTTCTCTTTTTACTAGAGCGGTGTTTTGCCTAAGTCTCCTGATGTCTAGGTTGATCTCTCCATGGAGATTCCTGTCATCCGTGAAATGCAAATATTCCATCCTGAAGGGATCACAAGAGTGGCCCCTAGTTTTCCCTGGTCACTATTCCCTTCACCAGTTTCTCAAATTTTCAAAGGTTGCTCACATATTTAGGTAAGGGTTGGAAGGTAAACTTTGTGTGGCAGTGCAATCTTCACTCTAGCCGTAAATCAGTTCATGCCCTCTGTTTGTGTTTCAAGTAATGTTTATCCAGGTGCTAAATACTAGAGAAAGGTCTCAATCAGAGGAATTACACGACTGTACTGTAGGGTAATTTGGAGGAGGTGAGTGACTCTCGGTAAATCCTAAGTCTGCACTAGAACTTGGCTTGTGCTCAGTGACAGCGAATTCTCCTATTCATTCATCTAAACTTAGTAAGCAGCTAGCAGCACGGGGTCATGCAAATGAGCAGGCCTCATATCCCACAACCTGCCCTTGAGGAGACAGCCCAGGCTTTTGTTTTGTATAAGCCACAGTATCAGAAACAATTCCCATCTTTATCGTCTCCCAAATATATGGGATTCCAGGAGGAATATAATTAATAATTTAGTCATAAAATCTATAACGGGATAAGTTCAGTGTCTAGAGGGACATGTTATATTTTCTTTCTTTTTTCTAAGGCAGACTGTCACTATATAGTTCAGGCTGGCCTAGCACACATGGTGATCCTCCTGCCTCAACCCTCCTTGTGCTGGGATTATAGCTGTGTGCCACCACACCCTGCTTCTTTTCCTTTTTGTAGTGTTAGAGGTTGAATTCAGGCCCCTGCACACAGTAAGTGAGTACCCTGCCACTGAGCTACACTTCCAGCCCATCGAGGGGGTTTTCTTTTGTGTCACTTTTTTTTTGTTTTTTTGTTTTTTTTGAGACAGGGTCTCACTTTGTAGTTGAGGCTGGCCCTGAGCTCAGCCTCCAACTCACATCACAGCAATCCTCCTGCCCCTGCCTCCCGAGTGCTGGGATGACAGGCGTGAGCCACCACGCCAGGCACTGTGGTGTGTGGTACTGGTTGCTGCTGGGCATGAGTCTCCACACCCAGTATGGTATGTGGTTACCGGGGATTGAACCCGGGTCCTTACACTTGCAAGACAGGCGCCAGAACCACTGAGCTAAGTCCCTGGCCCTTTTGTGTCACTTTGATGGAAGCTTTGAAAAGCCCAGGTTACTCTTAGACCAGATTGTTTTTCTGTGGTTAGCTATGAATGGCTTTTTTATATTATCAAATGTTATCATATAATAGGTTGTGTGATAAATACTATAAATAATACTTAATCCAATCCTTATAGTATCTTCAAAATCAAGCATTCTAAAGTAGTTGTGGTGGAACATGATTGTAAAATACCAGATCTAGGGGAAGCTGAGGCAGGAGATGACAAGTCTGGGATCTACTTGAGCAATTTGGAGAGACCCTGTCTCAAATGTTTTTAAAAAGTTTTAAAAGGCCAGGGCTGCCCTCACTGGTAAAGTGCTCTTGGGCCAAATCCCAGTATTGGATGGGGGATAAGAGCAGATGGTGGTCTCTGTGTTGTAGATGATGAAATCCTGCTCAGACAAAAAAGTTTCCTCATCATTTGACAAGTAAATTCATTAAACTAATTAAGTTAATTAAGAGCGTGCTGCAGTAGTACAGGCCTATAATCCTAGCACTCTGGGAAGTTGAGAGAGGAGTTCAAGTTCAAGCCCAGCTTGTGAAACTTAGTGATTTAATGAGACCATGTCTGAAAAAGAAAAAAAAAAGTAAAAAAGGACTGGACATAGAGCTCAGTGCAAGGCCCCAAGTTCAAGCCTTATTGCCTTAGCAAAATGAAACCCCAGCAAACTAAGGACCAGGATTCAAACACACCTCAATGTAACTCAAAGCTGCTGCTTTTATAGACCATGCTAAGTGATTTCGTCAGTGGGCTTTTTTAGCTCAGTTGTGCTAGGGGCTGGACTGTCACTTCCTACCCTTCCCTACCACCCAGACATCTCAACACCTTTTACTTGTCTGTTTGCTTGACTTCTTTTGCCTTTAGACTAAGACTTCCCATAGACATGACTTATTGTTTACCATGGTATCCTTGTCTGTTCTGTTATCAATTACTATATAATAACCTGCCCTGCGGATTAGGGCATTAAATGACAATTTATTACTAAACCTCTGAGTTCTGTGGGTTGGCCAGGCTTAACTGGCTGAATGGCTCTAGGGTAGCCGTAGGTGGTGACTGAGGCTGGCGTTTCCTGAAGGTGCAGTCAGGCTGACATCCCAGACAGCTTCCTTGTCACTTATCTACTGCTTGCTCTTAGCTGGCTGCACAGCTGAGAATGGACACGGCCAACTCCCTGCAGCCTGTCCATCTGGTCATCTTAGCTTCCTCACAGCACCGGACTAATAATCAAGTGTCAGATGTGGCCCAGAGTGATTCCAAGAGACCTGAGTAGAAACTGCAAGACTTTCTCTGACCCTGCCCCGGAAGTTACTCAGCACCATGGCTGTCTTCTTCCACTGTGAGTCACAAGGTCAACTCAACTGAGATTAAATACGTAAAAGACTCCATAGCACAGAGGCATTATTCACTGGGCGGCAATCTTTAGACACCAACCACCATTTATTGGGAGGGAGCTGCCAAAAGGAAGATTTATGTATATGAGGACTGAGATGAAGAAAGGGTGGGGAAAAGGAATAGGAAGAGAGGAAAATGTAAAGGCAGCCACCTGTACAAGGACTCTAGATAGATTGAAGATAGATAGATAGATAGATAGATAGACAGATGAATAGATGGGAGATGTGAGATTTATAATCATGTTGTAGTTTGGTTCTACCACTTACCTTGCTGAGTGACTTTGGATAATGATTTACCCTTTCTGTGACTGTTTTCTTACATGTGAAGTGGAAGTAACATAGATGCTGTAGTTTGGATGATAAATGTCCTCCAGAGACTCATGTGTTAAAGGTTTGGTCTATAGCCCATGAGGCTATGGGGAGGCTGGGGGACCTGTAAGAGGCAGGGCTTAGCAGGAGCTGTGTCCCTGAGGGAGATAATGGGGCTCCAGCCCCTTCTTCTCTCTCTCTTGTGCATCCCAGGCTCATGCTGTACTGTGCGTGACTGCCAGCATGTATTGCTTCTCCTACAGAGGCCTAAGAGGAATAGAGCCGTAAAGACTGACTCAGTTGACTGAGGAAGGCTCAGCCTATACTCTACCAATGAGCTACATCCTCAGAGCTATTAATAGTTTTTAGAACAGGGGCCCCCAAGTCCTGTACTGGTCTATGGCCTGTTCAGAATGGGACCAAGCAGGCCTGGGGATTTAGTGGCATGGCGCCTGCCTCACAAGTGTCAGGTCACAAGTTCAATTCTTGTACAAAAAAACACAAGAAAAAGAAAAAAGAACTGGGGTGAATAGCAGGAGGAGGGTTAGCCAGGTGCTCCCATCTCTCAAACTGCTACCTGAGCTCCGCCTCCTGTCAGCCCAGTAGCGTGTTAGGTTCTCATTGGAGCATGAACTACTCCGGCCGAGGATCTATGCTGCAGGCTGTTGAGTTATCTAGAAGCCCCTTTCCTCAGTCCTTCACAAATTTGTCTTTCATAAAATTGGTGGCAAAAACTTTCGGGTACGATGCTTAAGAACAATACGCATGCATAGCGGACACTCACCAAATGCTGGTTGTAGTGGTCACAGCTATTAGTATTATTCACAGAGGTGTAGGCATGCGAGTATGGCTGGGGCAAAGAACTGGGGGAGGGGGTGTTTGAGCCTGGGATGGTGAGCTGGTCTGATCATGAATGACTTTGTAAGTGGTATGTAGGTGTTTTAGTTTTGTCCTAGAGAACCTGAAGAGGGGTACAGATTTTTTTATTTTTTGGTGCCGAGGATGGGACCCAGAGCCTTGCAGGTGCTAAGCACGCGTTCAACCACTAGGTTAAACCCCCAGCCCCAAGGTTACAGAACTAGGCAGGGAAAAGTTGATGGGATTTAGGGTTTTAGAAGGATCCTTATACTCAGGGTTTCCAGGGCAAGGAGTCTTGGGGAGTCTTGGTGGAGAAGGATAGGTCAGCAGGAAGCTATGGTGGTGGTTCAGGGAGAGAAGTGTTGGGTGGCTTAAGCTTTTGTTGACGGGGATGGAGTGAATTGGGGCTGAGGAAGGTCACAGCTTCTGTGGGTGACCACAGAGCAGGAACCAGAGCTGCTGACTACACAGGCTCTTCCTGCCAGGAAATTAACCTTTTTTACTTGTTTATTTAGGCACCAGTTTAATATGTGTTATTTGACAGAGACAGATAAATAGTGCAAGTAACTGGGCAGCAGTGGTGCCGATGGGAGGTACGGATTTCACTTCCCTGCTTATGCCTGCAGTCGCTGATCATAAGCAGACGTGTCCTAGGAATCACTGCACCAGAGGGAAACTAAAGACATTGAGCCCCTCTCTTCCAAGGAGAGTTCTTTCTGGCTCTACTCGTTTTTCTTTTTTTTTTTTTTTTTTTTTTTTTTAAGGTTTTTTGAGACAGGGTCTTACTTTTGTGGTTCAGGCTGGCCCTGAGCTCAGCCTCAAACTCACATCATAGCAATCCTCCTGCCTCTGCCTCC
>PVIR01012494.1:0-15042 GCA_004026965.1 Petromus typicus
GGGCCATTGTATTCTAGGACTATGCTACAACTATATTCTTTTTGGATTGTGTAGATGGAGCTTGAGTTAGAAATTTTAAGCAATTGT
This sequence comes from Petromus typicus, assembly GCA_004026965.1. Taxonomy (NCBI): domain Eukaryota; kingdom Metazoa; phylum Chordata; class Mammalia; order Rodentia; family Petromuridae; genus Petromus; species Petromus typicus. The sequence goes on from PVIR01012494.1 coordinate 88, forward strand.
CTATCAGTGGCATAATGGGAATTATCTATTGTCACAACGATATATTCATATTTAGTGTGGATAGAAAATAAATATATTTCTAGCAACTGAGCTTTTCTCATATATGGTTAAAATAAGTCACTGCACCTGAGTCTTGGAGTTGCCCCCCTCCTACACTTCCCAGATCTAGTTTCCAGTGGGCCTCACTTGGGGAAAATGTAGTGAGACAGAGAGAACATGAAGCACGTGGCAATGATTAATTTTCAGCTTTGTAGAACCAAATAATGATTCGAGTCCCAGTTTCCTGCTTAACTAGCTCTGAAGAGTGTTTGCAGATTCACATGATACACAGAATACACCTCACAGGCTTTGTGACTTTGCTGAGCTACCTCCTCCCTTCTCTCACACAAGAGGAACGTGTCTGATATGTAAGTATTTTCAAATAATAAAATTCTTTTGCTCTAACCCAAATTTCAATAAACGCAAGTCAGTGTTTGGAATTTCATATAGGTAGTTGGTTTTCTTTTCTTTTAATCAAAAAATATGAGCAATCAAATTAAATTAAATGGCTTACATTAAGCCCTTATTAATAAATATTAAATGTTTTAATAGTATGCTAAGAATGCATTAGGTTTTATGAAATGCTAATAATACATTAGGTTTTCTATAAAATATACCATAAAATATATTAAATTTAATTATTTATACCTAATAGTGGGAAACTCATGGGGGAAATATCTTTTGGAATTTCCTTCTCCCATTCTCCTTTTTCTCTCTTTCATATTATGTTTTTAACAATGACAACAACAACACAAAAAACAGCAGCAAATATAGCTGTAGAATTGCACTGTACCTTGTGAAAAATTATTGGGTAAGTAAAAGAAATTCTAAGAAGGCCTGGAAGATTGTCCGTGACACCAGCTCTTAACTCTGCCTTGAGGTTGTCCTATGGGTTGAACAGCCTCCAGGTAGAGAGTGATTTCTAACACTCTCCCAAGATTAGGGTCCAGTTGCACATGAATGAGGTCTGAGTTCACCTTCAGGAAAGGCTAGAGCAAGCCCTGGCATTAGCTGGGACAACTGTGCCAAGCAAGGGCAGCCTGAAGCAGCACAGAGGGCCCACGTGGCGCAAGGGTGGGTGAGGAAAATTAGGCAGGAGGTCTACATCGTGACCTGGAGGAAAGGGGTACTGAGGCTGGTCAGGGAGAGCCAGCATCATTAAGGGGGAGCCTGGAAAATTAAGGTAGGCCTGTGGCCATGGCCAGGAGCCCCTGGGATCCAGGCCTTCACCTTGGCTGCATATTAAAAAACAGCTGGGGAGCTTTTAAAACACACCAAATGGAGATCCTACTCCACTTTAATTAAATTTGAGGTTCTGGAGGTCAGGGGCCAGAAAAATGATATTTTTAAGAGTTGGCACACTTAGACTTGGGACTAGAATTAACCCAAGTTTCCAGGGAACTGTAAACACCTGGTTGGGATGAAGAGTCAAATCACAAAAGGTGTTGGGATTGGGTGGTAAATTGGCCCCTGGTCTGCAATTGGGCATCCTCAGTCTGTGAAAAGAGCTAATATGTGTCACACTACTTGCCCTTTAGCCATCGCTGCTATTGCTCCTCCAAGTGACCATCTGATACACTAAGATGTATCGATCGTACAGCAACTCAGTCTAGTGAGATTTCGAACCCAAAGGCCTCTGATGCTAAGTCCAGTGTTATAGGCAGGGTAATATCCAGTCCAGAACCCAGAACTACTGCTGCTTTATAGAGGTCAGAATTGTCCAGTGCTCCTGTTTGGAAGTGTTCCAAAAGCCTGTGAGTTACAGGCTTGGCCCTCCTGAGGTGGGACTTTTAGAGGTGGTGTCAGGTAGAAGTCACTTGCATGGAGGTATTTCTCCTGTGCTCCTCAATATAATGTTCTGCCTTGCCACAGGCCCAAAGGCATCAGAGCTAGGAGGTGATAGACTAAAATCTCTAAAGCCCTGACCCAGTGTAGATCTGTCCTCTTTATTCCGTTGTTCATCTCAGATATTCTAACACAGTGATAAAACAACCTATCACAACTGGGCAGTCTCAAGGGGGTCTCCTTGCGGTTTGTAGTGCTTTGGTTCACAGACTCAATTCTTTCCATGTCTGGTTTCAAATCAAATGGACAAATGAAGCAAATCTCCCCAGAAGAACAACATTGATCCTAAATGTTGAATTTGATTTCGTTTGCAACCAACTTGGCTTACATCTAAAATTACAAAAAAAAAAAAAAATAGTGAACAGAAGTACTGCTAAATAAATTTCTTGAAGGTGGACAAAATGGTTCTATTTTACATGCCTTATAGTCTGATAGTGGCAGTATGTTCCCACAATAATTGTTTGCTTATTATTCTAAATAACAAGAGTACCTGCTATCTCACCTGTCTTGTGACTTTCTCACCTGTCAAACAAGGATTACCAAGCTGTTTTAGAACAAAATATTGTAAAGTATTTTCAAAACACAAACTGTTAGTGATGTGACAGTAATGACTTTTTCCCAAGACATACAAGAATAGCTCAAAATTCAGAGCCCGAGAAGAGACCCTGAGCCCCAGTTCTTTCTGTACAACTTTTGGGAAGATTTCTTTAAGCAATGATTTTATGCTTAGTTATTCATTTTGTACACAGATGAGTTTCTATGTTCCTTGTGCTTATACAATGATAAAACTTCTGTGGTACACTCAAGTTTCTCAAGTTCTTTTGTGTTTTCAATATGAAGATAGAATAGCCAGATTCCTAGATACCAGAATGTAATCACCCCTAAATTGATAAAATCCTGAGGGTCTGAGCCATTTAAATTACACAGTACCATATTTAAGGTGTTAAATGGATGAACAGCACTCTATCTCAACATGTACAAATGGATATAATAAAAATTCCTGCTCATGATAAAGATGAGTAAAAATGTATTAACAGGGCATTTATTAGTTTCTCTGTAAGCAGTAAGTAGAGTGCCAGAACGGCGATTCAGGCTTCTCCACGTGCCACACTGCCTCTAATTAAATGAAGAGTATTTTCAAGTTTTTAATTAAATTAAGATTATTTTCAAGTTTTTAAATACACAAAACTAAAAAAGAATAAAACAGTTTGGATTTCCTTCTGAAAGCTGACTTCTTTTGTGTTCCTCCTTATCATTATGGTTTTTCTCAATATTACCCTTAGAAATGTACAGCAGCGACCTACCATATACGTGTTCCTCCTTGGGGAAAGAAGATTACATTAACAGAGCATAGGTCGTTCTGAATAAAGAACGCATCCTAACAGTCTCTCCTGTGCTAAGATTAACTTCAAGAGTGAGACGCACATAGAACTGTTTAGCGCATCCATGGAGTGTAGGGGAGCGCCTTCTCTTCTATTTCTTTCTTGCTATTGGCTGAAATGTGAGTATATTTGATGGAGTTGCCATCTGGGGCCAGAAAGTAGAACCAAAGAAGTTAGAAGATAGATGGAGTCCTCACCTCTAGATAATTTAAGTTTTTCAGAACTGTTCTTAATACCAAGGAAAGGCAAAACTACGGTCTGCCAGCCAAATCTGACCCGCCATTGATTTCTGTCAGTAGAGTTTCATTAGGTCACTTGTGAGATTAATTCATATAGATATTGATTATGGTGGCTTTTGGTCTACAAAGGCAGAGTTGAATATGAGGTGTAGTAGACATAGGTGAATGTTTAAATTTTTTTAAGTCTATTTTTGAAAGATGAATTGTCACTAATTCTCCTCAATATATTCTCCCACTTTGAACACACTTACCTATTTGTTCTCAGCACTTTCTGAAACCATTCTGGAAGAACTTTCACATGCGGATCACGGCTAGCTCAGTGTCCTAACTCTATTCAAAATATTTATGACTCGGTTATTTTGAATTGAGAGAAGAATCGTAAGTTTCAAGGTACCAAAGTAGTGAATAAAGTGTATAATAATATACTGAAATGATTTTACAAGCCTGCCTTTCTGTTGAATGACACGGAACAGCATATTATCATATTTCTTTATCACATCTATTAAAGACTATGAAAGAATCTCAGAATTGCTTCAGAAGGTTGCAAGAATCATGAGATATATTTTTATAAGGAAAGAAAATTTGAAGGTATGTTACTGACAGCATATTTTACTGTACTCATTTTTTTTAAAAAAATTAAATTTTCATTGTACATGTCCTTGTACCTTATAGTTGTTATCTAGTGGCCCCAAACACCTATACTTCTTACTCTTTCGATGTTTAGAATAAAAGTGCATGGACTACTGATTCAAACTGTCAATCATTAATATTTCTTGCCATATAACAATAAATAAATTCAATTAATAGAAAGATTTTTGACATTCATCATTAAAAAATATCAAATAGTTTTCCAAATGAGTGTGAGATTCTGGAGAACTTATTATTTTTTAAAGTATACAGCTTCATTAAATTATTTTTGAGTTTATACAACTTCCAAATATTTAAGATGTATAATTTCTTTTATTTTAATAAATGTGTACTCCCGTGACACCATCACTATAAGATAATAAAGCCATTCATGTTTATTTTCTCATCTTTATTTGTAATTTCCCCCTTCCACCAGCCCTCCTCTGGCATCTGTTTACATTTTTTATTTTACACAATTGAGCATTTTATATGTTATATGTGTTTTGTGTACATTTATATACTGTGCAATATTTACTTGTTTACATGGCATCTTTCACTCCAGGTCATGATTGATATTTATAACTGTTCATGTATGTGTCAGTAATTATTTTGTCTTGTTGCTGAGTAATATTTTATGGTATGGCTGAACCTTAACAGATCAATTTATATGTTGTTGGATATTTGTAATTTTCCCCAATTATATACTGACAAATGAAGCTCTTAGAGGTATCATGTGTTTTAAACACTGTATCATCTTTTGGGCAACTCAAGTTTTCCTTTCTACTGAGTAAATTCCTTTTTTTTTTTTTTTTTTTGAGACAGGGTCTCGCTTTGTAGTTCAGGCTGGCCCTGAGCTCAGCCTCAAACTCACATCACAGCAATCCTCCTGCCTCTGCCTCCCAAGTTCTGGGATTACAGGTGTGAGCCACCACACCCAGCACTGTGGTATATGGTACTGGTTGCTGCTGGGTGTGAGTCTCCATGCCCCGTATAGGTATGTGGTTACCGGGGATCGAACTCGGGTCCTTGAGCTTGCAAGACAGGCGCCGGAACCACTGAGCCAAATCCCTGGCCCCATCTCCTGAGTAAATTTCTAAGGCCCAAATGGCTGGGTTGTTTATTACTTGTAGGCAGCATTTTAATTTTTAATAAATCATGCAACCATAATTCAAACTACTTGTAGTGAACATATTCCCAATAGGAGGAAGTGGGAATATCAACAGCTATACCTGTTGGCAAGACTTGATAAGGTCAGTCTTTTGGATTACAATAAAGCTGATGAGTTTTTAAGTATATCTTGTTGTGGTGTTAATTTGTATTTCCCTAGTGGCTAATGATGTTGAGCATGTTTTCATATTTTTGTTAGTGTTTTACTTGGTCATGTATGGTAAAAATATTTTGTCCCTATTTAATTTGGATAATTTCTGTTTTAAAATCCCTATGTAGTACATAATGAATATATTCATTGTGAGGAATTGATGCATATACATTGCTCATTTTAATCCTTCTCACATTCCTCTTACCTTTCACTTTCTCCCATCTCCTTCTCATCTTCCGGCCCTCGCTCCCTCTCTACAAAGTGTACTGAAACATTTTTGTCATATATTTCCTATTAATTAGTATGAGTTCTTTTAAATATGTACTATTTTTTCCTTCCTTCCTTCCTTCCTTCCTTCCTTCCTTCTTTCTTTCTTTTCATTCTTTTTTTATTTTTTATTTTATTTTATTTTTTGGTACTACTGATCAAACGAGAGCTTGTGCTTGAAAAGCAGGCTCTGGAATGACTGAATTAAATCCCTGGCACTATTTTTTTTAAACAATGTTTTCAATATTTTATTTTAATTTGTTGAGAAAGTGTTTATATCTCTGCATATAGACTCTGTGGATACTCTAAAGATTTTGATATACATATTTCATGCTGTACAGTTTTTATTATATCACTTCATGTAAAATAACCATTTCTGTTATTTTGTGTACCTCATTGATCTTCATCCTTTAGTTGTCACAAGAATTACATCTACACATATGAAAATTCACATGGGGCTATATTATAATTTTTACTTTCATGGCCAGACATATTTAGTTTGAAGAAACAACAGCATTTTTTCATTAGGCTATATCATAATTTTTTTTAAAATTATCTTTATTGGTACATTAAATATACACATCATGATTTCACTCCATAATGGGTATTTGTACCAGTATAAGACACAACTTAATTCTCACTTTTTCTCATAGCCCCACCCACCCTACCACCCCCCCATATATATAAAATTTGTTTCCTTACTTTTTTGTTACAATCTCAACATTGTCCCCTTTCACCTTATTTTACATTGAGCATTTTTAAATGAGTCCTAGCATTGTAGGTTTTGTTTTCTTATACTCAGAAGTAGAGGAGCCCTTTCTCCTCCTCACAACATTCCTACAATACTTTCTCACCTTCAGTGACAGCTTTCCTTGGTTTCTTTGGACAGAAAAAAATGTTTTTCTCTGATTTGCAACTGAAGGTTTCAGCAGTGCATCCAGGCTGCTGGATGACTGGGGCACAGGGAGTCAGCGTGTGGCAGAAAGAGGAAAATATTGCCATAAACCTTTCCCCTGTACAGTCACTTTTCTACATTTTGACCCAGTGATACTCACTTCTGTTTACTCTTTCCAAGTGCACAAAGGCTGTTCTGCATTATGTCCAGGGATTTTAATTGTGATAGTGGGAGGACAGGGAACAGACACCTCTCTGCCCCCTGCTGATTCTGAACCATTCTGGGTCCTTGTTATTATACAGAAAGTTTCAAATAAAAGAACTCATTGCTCTGTGGAAAATATTACTGATAACAGAACTGTGTGTCGTTGAGTGGCTTTGTCCAAGTTGCAGCAAAAATTAGCTTGAACCAAAGGAGAAGTACTGGAATAGGAAAAAAAAAATGGATTACGAGTAAAAATTGACAGAACAATGAGAATAATTAGATATGACAGGTGTCAGAGAAGAGAGGTCAGTGACAGAGTCCTGGTGCTGATTTACTATGCCATACCCTTAACAGTGTCCTTCATTAAAAGGGGAGAATAGAAAGAGAATTTAGGGGACAGGCAGGAGAGGAGGGTTCCCATTTAGATAACATCTTTGGGGTGCCAGGGAAGGCTTACAGTGGTGATGTTTAGTTCAGTGTGTAGTTAATAGAATCACTAGTAGAAGCCATTATTTCATAGCTTTGATGAATAAGTAAAATTCAAATTTAACTTTAATAGAGAACTGCTATGGAAGTATCGTGAAGTGCAGACTATCACATGTTTCATTTCCTCTTAGTTTTATGTAGCAAAGAGTTATTTGATAAACTGCCAGAGTTATTAGCATTGACCTTCTTGCTAGTGATACCATTGGTACCACTGTTCATGATTCCAAATTTAAATATGGTAAATTGAATCTAGAGATAGTGAAGACATTGCTGTTTTTGTTCCACTCTGGTGTCTTCTTTTTTTTCAGTTATAAAGATTTTGGAGATTTCCTGGGTGACAACAGAAAATTATCAGTATGCTTATAGTTTTGTATTGTATATTAAAGTGATGTTTTTCAATTATTCAAACAGTAATTTCACATTGGATGAGAAAGGAGATAGTGGTAAAAAATGCATCTGAACATTACAGAAATCAGAGAACCAGTAAAATTGATCAATATTGCCCAAGACAAAATACTTTGCTTAATGAAAAGGGCAGAAAAGACTGATATTTGAATCTTTTTAAAAGCCAGATCATTCACATCTGTTACAACACTGAAACTCTGTAGCATCTTCTGAGGTAGACAGTATAGTATGTCCCTTGAAGATTAAGCCAGCAAAACCAAGAAAATGGAAATATTTGTCCAAAGTTGCAATGACATAATCACTTCAGTCTAGATGCAAAGTCAGGCAAGAGGACTTTCCAAAGAGGCATTGAAAGGTGTTTTTGTCGTGAATCTGCTGGCCCCCATAATGTAATACCTAAAAATTTGGGAAAATTTAATTCCAAATCAAAGCAAGACTTCCAGTACACAAAGTAATGAAGCCGTGTCTCAGGCATAGGCCTTCACACACTCAATTGTGCTCAAACAAGTACACAGCTATTTTCTGTTGGATTTATCATCGATTATCTTGTTTTGTGTTTAAGATCCTAACAAAGACATCATCTTTCACACACTTGAAGTAAAGTCCAGTCACATATTATGTGCTATGTTTAGTCCTGGGGAAACTGAGAAGGTCTTGAATAGAATAAACAATTTTTTTTACTTCACTTTTCTCCCCTTGATAAGATTCCCTGGCCAAATTCCCCTGCATATCAAGAATACGAGGCATAGCTCCTACTTATCTCTTTGGAGTTACTCTCAGTTCTGTGCCAGACAGTGGAATTATTTTAACAACCCAATCATATCTTCTTTTTGGAAAGAGAAGTCACCTTACCCTCCTGACAGTGCAAGGCTGGCATCCACGGACCTGCCTTTCAATCGGTTCCTGGCTGTAACTTGGAGTCCAGATCCAAGGTGATCAGATTACACAGCGTGGCCTCCTCACTGGCACTGTGACCAGAAATGATCATTAAATTGCTGTTGGTCCCACCATGTTGTGTTAGTTTTGGTGCATTTGACCAGGTTCTGTTACCATGGGATGACATGGGAACCACTGTCTCACTAATGGTTGAGTAGGAGGTGAAAAGATGAACAACACTTATCAAAAAATACTGATCCAAATAAGGATCTAGCTGTTAAGTCTGTGGATGCAGGCACAATGCAGAGAATCAGAAAAATTCTGAAGCTTGCTACCCCCAAAAGTGGTCCCGTACTTCACTGAAATTGAATAAAGTCAGAGAAAGATGAGTCAGCCTTTTCTGTTTCATTGTATCTACCTTCTGAGTGGAAAGAAAAATAATATAAAGCACAAAGTCAGCACTGTATCTTCTAGGTAGTACAAGTCTAGATAGTTCCTTCCAGTATAGCACAGTGGTTACAAATACTAGGTTTACTGGGTTTAAATTCCAAGACCCATATGCATCAATCCAGTGGCCTCAGGCAGGATAATTAGTACTTTTGTGTCTCCTTTCCATTAACTATATATTAAATAAGCAATTATATGCATCAGTTCAATTGGTGTTAGACCATAAGTCTAACATCATAATATCTGATTTTACTGAGTATTCCAATAGTTATGCTAGCAAAATTGTCCAATATTACTATTGTGTTGCATTATAGGAAATTAACATTTTTAGGTTAGAATACAGGTAATTTCTTATGATCAGCTTCATTCATTTTCATATTCTTGGGATTCAGCTCTAAGAAGATAAATTCTTGCACTCCAGGATACTACAGATTTCTGAGTACAGAGGAGTTCATTATAATACATCACCATGTTATCACTGATATTCTGTTTTACACTTAAGGCAGTACCCACGACAAGCCTGTGTCAACTAAAGCTATGTTTAGCTGAGCCAATGGCTTAAAACCAGTTGATGTTGTCCCTAGAAAGTGAGAAGGGCATCATAACATAAAGGAACACATTCAACTGTCATCGGTATGAAGCTACCCGGGTTTTCTATAGCTACCTCCTTATAACTTGTGTCTGTCTATTTATTCTTCTCTGGGAACATTTTCCTAAATAGAAGCCTATATTCTTAGTTATGTTACCACTCATGTGACAGTGGAATTATTCAGTTAGTACTTTCACATTTTCATTAAATTGGTAGAGCTGGATATTTTACAAGCTGCTGGCTGCAGTAGATTCTCCACTTACAGAAGTTAATTTAAGAAAATGTTCCTGGTCCTTGTCTCCAATTAGAAATAATACAACTATGTGCAGTGGCCCTAGGTTAGTCTCACTGGAATAAGATGTAGAGAAGGTGAGGAGGATAAATAATGCAGTAGCAGACTCAACTCAAACAAATTCATCTAAATAATTTGGGGCATTATATTACATATTTTTAGTTGAAAGTGACTTTTCAAACTAATTCAAATAAATAAATGGAAAGTAATTCACTGTGTAGTTCACTGAAGATAATTATTAACTAAATACAGGGTTTGTGGACCCAGCAAATGTTTTCAGGGGTGCTCATTGCATTCTCGAACTTCTTACTCACTGGACAAGGTTTGTTACACTGTATATAGTAACATTTTCACTCGTCTCCTTTCACCACCTCTTCTTAGCCCAATATAAATAGGTATTTCCCCTTTCAGTGGTATACAGTGATCTAAGTGAAGATTCTACTTGCCTTAACAAACCAGATATGTGGTACATACTGGCTAAGGTAATATGACCATCTGTCAACAAATATCAGAATCTAATATAATAGTTTTATATATGGCCCAGCTTGGGTCACAAGCTAATATCTGTGGTCCAAGTGTATGGCCAGCAGTTGGGCCATATTTTGATTAAGGACTTCCAAGGATCATATTGAGTAGAGAAGACTTGGTTCTCCAAAAGAAGAGATAATGATTGAAGAGGAACAGTGTGTCTCACAGTAACTTTCAGACAGAGAATATCTTTCATGAAAAAGTCGTGTTATTCTTTTAGGAATCATTTGCTCAAATATCTTGACAGTATTATCTACAGCACACTGGAACTGGTTTCCTTAAAATTATAAAACTATATTTGCATCTTATTCTCAGAAAGTAAGACTGACATTGGGACATCTGTAAATAGAAGTACTATGAAACTACAACCTTACTCCATTTGAAGTTTTAATTTTTTATGGAAATTCAACATGCTACTTTATTCCTAGGCCTTTTTAAAATTACTACCATACTGGAGATGTTTCTGGGAGTACTTGGTCCTCCTTCACATTGTACTGTACTAGATAAAGTCCTGAGTCATTTATAAGGCTAGTAAAGAATTCCTGAGGTTTATGAGTGACAGATCTTTGCCAAAAAAACTCTGAAAAGCTCAAAAAACTCAAATCTGAGTTTAAATGTCAAGACTCACAGAAAACTTTAAAATAACAAAAACTTTTGTATACTATTTCACTGGCACCCTCCTTTCTTTTTTCAAAATTCCTTTTCTATAGAAATTGATACTCTGAATAGCCATAAAGCTGAAGAAAATTCCATTAAATTTTGCAAGCTGCATGAGTTCAACACACACACCCACACCCCCCCACACACACACCTTTATGGATGACAAGAGTTGGGACCAACTCTTATGGAGGAGGGAGGACAGTGGGACTGCTTAGAGAGAGAAATACTATGTAGAAAGCATCAACACCGTGCCAGATTTTCCTGGAGCGTGTCTGAGATGGGTCATCACTTTGGAATTGCTCACTTTGAGCAAGAAGACTAAGCCTCTCACCTCTGTGTTAGTCACTGCGTCTGTATCACCACCTCGGAACTAAGAATAAATTTAAACAGGATAGCGGTCTTCACCTGGAGACATTTCCTGAAGATAGAGTCAACTGTAAACCGGTCCTTACAACAATAGGGGAATGACTGCCTTATTCTGAGGAATAAATCCATGTTGCCCATCATATAGAGGTAAAAGATATGGTTTTAGAGACAAGTTACATAGTTTATATATTTTCATACTCTAATATTAGGTAATCATAGATAAGTTTAAAAAATCCTTTCAATTTACCATGATAGCCAGATGTGGTGGCTCATGCCTTTGATCTCAGGATTTGGGAGGCAGAGGCAGGAGGACTGCCTGGAGTTCAAGGATAGCCTGGGCTACATAGTGAGTTCAGGCTCACCTTGACCTATAAAGCAAATCCTTGTCTAGAAAAACAACAACAACAAGAGAACCAACCAAACAAACAAATAATTTACCAGTGCACTAGACAGAGGCCCTAGCTGGTAAAGTAAGACAAGAAAAAGAGGTCAAAGGTCTAATGGCTGTAGTAGAGGTGACATTGTCCTTACTCATAGATGGTATGACAATTCCCATGGAAAAAAATACTATGAAATTTTATATTAAAAACCTAAAGTTATATGTGAACTTTAGCAGATGATACAATATAGGATTAGTATTATATGATTAAATTAATATCATTATATTAATGATAATTAAGAATTATGATTAATTAATTATATTATATTAATTATAATTAATAGCATAACTATTATATTAGTATTAGTATTATAATGATTAAAATCACTTGCATATGTTAGAATTAAACAATTGAAAAATAAAATAAAATTTATAATTACATCACAATATATACTAAAACCTTTACAATAATTCTAACCAAAATATTCAAAATTTTTATGCTGAAAACTGTGAGACATGTGAAAAGAAATTGAAACATGACTCAAATAAAGTACACTGTATAATTCATTCCAAAATTCATCTAAATTTTTCAAAATAATCTCCATCAAATATATTTTTTAAAGAAATTCCAAAGTTGATTCTAAAATGTATAAAATTACCTCAAACAACTTTGAACAGGTAAAATCAGAGGGTGATTTGGTTATGATTGTTGCAAACCTTATTGTATAGCTGCACTAGAAATAGATCTACAATTGAAAATTTCTCAAGATTTCAGGTCATGCTAGTGAGAAAGAAACATCTAGATCTAGATATATGCATGAGGTTTTTTTGGTTTTCACTGTACCTAAATTATATCTGAAATAAAATTTTCTTAGGGCATTGGCTTCATTTGTATTTTAGTTGTAAGCCCTTTTACTTATAAAATACTAATATGTCTGCCTGCAAGTCATTGTTAATAGACTGAAACAGGATAATATATGGGACAAGCTTATTGTAAATTGTAGTGAGTGCTCTGGGTTTACTCTAAGATTTTCCCATTTACACACCAGACCTGAAACACTCATTTCCTAACCTCAAGCAAGAGCTGACAGCTCACTGCTAAGTTTTATCTTCCAATAAATGCCCTCAGATGAAGGACACATTCCGTTCCTAGGTTACTGCATCCTATATTCAACAACCCATCAGTAAAGGCATGAACACCTCATGCTCAGGTTACAGAGAATCTTCAGGGCCATCCCAAATACACAGCTTCCTGGGGTATTGTCTGAGGCTGTCACTGTATTGTTAGGCTGATATCACAGTTCAACATTCCCCTCCGCTCCATCCTGTTTCCATCACTCCAGTTAGTTGTTGATCTCAAACACACTCTCAAATAAACTTCCTGCCTGCAACTATCCATCTTCCTCTGCTTCCCACTGAAGCAAACCTGCAACAGCTGGTGCCCAGAGATTCCAAGGGAGGGAAATCTAAGTGGGGTTTTGGAGCTGTATCACACCCATCTTGGCTAGTCCTATGGATTCCGTCACTGTGGAATGGGCAAATGACTGACCATCTCTACCTCTGGTGGTAACCCGCAAGGACACACCTGCTGATGGGATTCCATGAACTGAAACGATGTGTGAGCATTTGCGTTAGCATGAAGCAAATGATAATCATAAGAACAATGGAACAGGATGGCAGTCACTGCGGTAATAAATAATTCAGAGAAACACAATGAGTTACTGAAGGTGATTAATAAACAATTAAGGATTCAAAGTGAAAACTAGACAAATGTTGATAACTGAATAAAAGATTCCCACCTACAGTAAAGGGCAAAGGACTGAAAACTAAGACAAAGTTCTACTCTTTTGAGTAGCAAGGCTTCAACAATTGAGGGTTAATCTTTTATAAGAGATCTGGACTTTGGCAGGACTGTAATTAAAAATGTCATCCCTTTGATTTAGATGCAGTGAGATAGGTAGGATTAGGTTGTGAAAATGTGGGGTCTTGCATACCAAATAATCTTAAATCTCTGGATTCATTGAACACTGAGCTTGTGGAATGTTTGATTCTTGTTTATTGAAAGCTAACACTCCCTTACTTGCCCAAAGTCTATACAGTCTTCCTCTTTGTAAAATACTGTGTGTGTCCCCACCCCCCAGCATCGGGCCCCCCTCTACTCAAAGTCACTAGAAGAATAAGTTGAAATAAGCCTCAGTGTTACTGAGGCAGGAAGTTGCTGAGCTTCCCAGGAGGGAGAGAACTTGCTGCAGGACATGATCACCATCTAGCATTAGAGTTAGAAAACCATGAATGTGCTAAAAACAGGAGGTATCAAATAAGAGCAAAAGAATAGAAGTTTGGGTAGAAAGTACATACCAGCATGATAGCACCACCAGGCATACAGGTCATGATACTCTGCAGAGATTCTAGAAGAGAATTTTAACACTTTGCCAGGATATCTTTTTGAAGTGTGGTGAAATCTGTGGCCTGTGATAGGTTAAGTAAGATGGAAAGAGCTCTCATTATAGGTGATGTAAACAGCGATCAAAGGGTCAGCATACAGGCCTGTTGGAGTTGGCATTCTCTAAGACTGAAAACCACACAATTGATTATATTCTGCAGGAGAGACAAGAGGTCACCTTGCTTATCACATTGGCCAACAACGCACCGATGAGAGGGACAACAGCACCACAGAGAAGCCTGGGAGCATCCGAGAGATGTGGACCAGCACTGATAATGAGGGATGCTATTATAGCAATAGGCTTGATGGTAGAATGGAATGGTGGAACTACCGAGATGAAGAGGTAAATGACAGAGCTTAGTACTACAGCAAAGTAAATACATGATCACAATGAGTAACAAGTCTTTTTTATCTTTATTGATACATTAAATATACACATCATGATTGCACTCCATAATGGGGATTTGTACCAGTATAAGACACAACTTAATTCTCATTTTTTCCCATAGCCCTACCCACCCTACCACCTCCCCCATATACATAAAATTTGTTTCCTTACTTTTTTGTTACAATCTCAACATTGTCCCATTTCACCTTATTTTACATTGAGCATTTTCTGTTTCACAATATATAACATACAATGCTAGGACTCATTTACATCTTCATTT
>PVIR01012494.1:15142-45142 GCA_004026965.1 Petromus typicus
ATCTGTGACCTATTTATTTCACTTATGAGGATATCCTCAAGGTATGTCCATTTAAGTAGAAATGATTCAAACTTATCATTTTTTATGGCAGAGTAGTACTCCATTCTGTAGAAGAACCACAGCTTTTTTATCCAGTCTCCAGTTGATGGACACTTGGGTTGTTTCCAAGATGTAGCAATCACAAACTGGGCTGCTATTGAGAAACAAGTATTAATGGAAGATGGAGGTACCTGAACTACGAATCACAGTGGAAATGGTTGACGAAACGCAACATCCCTAAAAAGATTGATAATAGGGAAGGACACTTCTGAGTAGATGAGATTAAAGGGAATTTTGAAAATATATCATCGGGATACCTTGAGAGCCTCTCTAATACAAAAGCTTGACCTCTTATTCAGTTCCTGATCTTGTTTCAGTTTACAATTTAGAATTTACTGACTGAGAGAAAAGATAACTGCCTAGGAGGAAAAATTTCAGCCACACAATGGCGGGTACATTTGTTAATTATCTTGCTGGTTCCTCTGATTTCACCTATAGGAGTAACACAATATCCAAATATTGTGAAAGCTTTTGGACCCTGTGTCTGAAAAGGGCACTGATATTATGGGATCCAAAGCTTTCATTTTGATCCCACTGAAGCAAACTTGCAGCAGCTGGTGCCCAGAGATTCCAAGTGAGGGAACTCTAAATGGGGTTGTATTTAGGATCTAGGTTGTAATTAGATTTATAAGCTCTGTGGAATTTCCAGAAAGATGGAGTTTTGTTGTAGACCAAATTTTGGTGCAAGACACTCTGCGACTTAAGCAGGAGATCTAATAGACAATATTAGAGACATCAGCATTAGAAAAGATGCCAAGAAAGCAAAAGGCAAGAAATGGGACTTCCACTATGCTGATGAAAATCATTGGTAATACTCATTCGCAGAGGGTGGAGGTTGCTTTTAGATAAAGGATCAGGGATGGGTGGAGTTAGTAATTAGTTGGGTGCCAATTGCCATGCTCATAGCTAATTTTAATGTTTGTGTGGCAAGTGCAGTAGTTAAAGCATAAGAAGCACGTGACCAAGATGTCATCGTGTTCACATGTAAGAGCCTCAGCCATCCTTTCTGCTTGGTAGCATATCTAGGTTAACAAAGGAGACATCTTAGAATAGAAGAAATCTAGAAAAAAGTAAGAGCACTTTCTACAATGATTAATATTGGTTATAGCCTTATGAACAGCTTTAAGAGTGTGATTGCAGTGTGTTCCAACAGTTACTCATAAGTTTATCTTACTAAGGATGAGGAATGAGTTTTCGTGGGCACCTGTTATTTTAATTTGAGATGCTTTTAAAGTTGTGAGTACTTGTAGTTCATCTGAAGTTTTACCATCTAAATTGTTTCACTCAATTGTTGGAAAATATAAAAATAATCGGAGCTCAAGATTTTAGCTTAGGTTCCCATGGAATATCACAGTGGAAAGTCTCATTGCCAAGTAGTTACTATGATTTTATCAGGAAATCAATTCCATAGCTGTGACTAACAAGTTGAATTTTGGAAGTATGGACTATATGTGTTCATTGTTTTCCAGAGAAATATATAAAAATGATTTTAAAAAGTTTAAAAACTTTTAAAGTCCCATTATGATGTCTCGTTGCATGTCATAGAATCCATGTAACTCTCTTTATAAAATTCAAATATTTGTTGGAACATTACATACACATGCCACAGTCTCTTTCAGCATTGAGAATTTGTACCAGTATATAGTATGACATGACTTAATTCTCATTTTTCCCATTCCCCTACCCACCCTACAATCCTCTGCCCTTTATATACATAGGCTTTTCCACTCCCTTTAAAACAGCCTCTTCCATGGAACCCATTGCAAAGTCTTTAATAAACTCCTGAAACTAACTTGTTTTAAACATTTTCAGTCATTAATCCAAATTGGTCAGTTAATAAAATGAGATAGAGGATAAACTGTGTAGCTCAGTGGCAGCTCACATTTTTGTGGCATGCTCAACATAAAATCCTGTATTAATTTTCTGTATTTTAGGCTGCCATATCGCTCCTGCAATCAGTTGAATAGTGAATAATTTAAAACACTAAAAAGTACCTTTCTTCCTAGGCCAATAAACCAGAGAAAAATCCACTGGTAGGGATGATGACAGTGTGAAGAACGTGACAGGGTGTCAGAACAGAGGAAATAGCATGTTAATGACATTCAATATTCTCCCTATGTCAAGTCATCAGCATTTTTATTGCCACTATTTCTCAGCATACACTATTAGAATTTATTGAGTCAATCTGTCTCCATCACCTGTGATATAATATATTTTATTCAATAAGATAGAGAATAATATTTATCTTTCAACTTCAATGACTGCCTTTCAGAACAATACTGCATATCAACCAAGCATTACAAGACTAGGAGAGGTTGTACATTTTAGTATCTGACCTCGGGGTTGTCATGTTACCATCTCAACATTCGATATTAAGAAGGGTGTGAAATTTAATCCACAAAAGCACTGAGATTCACTAGTTATGGCAAACGATGGAATCCAATCATGTTTTAAAGCTCTTGCATGAGGAAACATATTGTAAGAATATGAGGTAGCAAAGACTGACTCGGTGTGATAGTTACATAGGGTCTCTGCAAAAAAATAAAAAAATAAAAAAATAAAAAAAAATCAAGTTCATCACAGAACTCACTCATCTTACCAGAAATATGGGGAGGAAAATGGGGGCTGTTTTTCAAATGTCTCAAATTGGACTCATTTAACAATTGCATGAATGCATCCATAAGTTCTGCCTCCACTTGTCTGAACCTGAGCACACTGAAACTGCACATTGTGTCTCTCATTTTAAATGTCATCAGTGCACTTGGTTTTCCATGCAGCCATTTGGAAGGGCTGCTTTGCCGATGGCTGCCTGGTGCCTTGGAGGAAGCCACAGAGGTTTTAGTAGTCTGCAGTAGAGTTCGCCATATTCTCAACTATTTGCATAGTTCAGGTCCTTGTTAGTCCACTTTGAGTAACTTTGAAAGATAAAGGATCAATTATTTTAATCTTCTTGTGTGCTTTGATAAACATGTACTGCATATCTGCTTCTTTCCAGCCTTCCCCTCAGAAATCCCACGTCAACATGTGACAAAGAGCTGTCACTGCACTGACATGATTGAGTTGGTATTTGGTGGTTTCACCTCAGAAACAAAAGGGTCTAGAACTCCTGCTGGTAAAAAGCTCTCATTCATCTGCTGTTAGCTGTACTCACCAGGAAGTCCACTCTCCCAGCCAGGCGGCAAAGAAGTGCACAGAAACTACCTCTTGTCAGGCGCTTATTTCTTGATTGTGTCAACTATTATGGACCTGCATGAACGGATCAGGTGGCAGGTAAAACACAAAGCAGCCTCCACCAAGCAGATGTCATCTCAACATGCGTCACCTTCACACCGCAGGTGCTCACTGTAGTCATCGTTAGTACTTCCCGCTCCCTCTCTCTTCCCTTCGTCCCGATAACACAAAGCCAGCTTTTCCCTGTGCCAGCTCACACCGAGATATTCAGCTATTTATTTGAATTCCTGCATGTTGAAAACATAAAAAAGAGTCGGATGGTTGAGTCACCATATTTGAATGAAAATCCCAGCCAAGTTACTGAGATGTTGGATTCTGCATGAACTCATCTCTGGGAGGTGCAGTCCTGTCGGGAGTGATGTCCACTTTCCAGATACTCTAATGAAGATAGATAATAAATGTAAAGAGTTGCCTCTGTCTACTGTACATAGTAGGTACACTGGCTTTACCCCGGAAAACAACAACTAAACTTGCCCATTATATTATTCTCTCTCTCAAAAATAATTGCATGTTACTTGTTCACTTATTCTATTATCACGGCACAAAAAGGGGGAGAGGGCCGGGGGGAAGTGTGGTTAGGAGAGATCATGCGTTAACCCCATTGGGAATTGTCTGCGTTTGTGTTTTATGTATCCTACTTATATCTTCTTAGAGTACCCATTTTAAAAACATGTCCTTTTTTTTTCACTTTGGCACAGCACAAGACATTAACAATAAGATTAAAAGCAGTGTATCTGGTTTAAGATTTGTCTTGAAGCTTTCTGAAGCCAAAAGGAGGTGTTATATTCTTGGCTTAGCAGGAGAGTGCTTGGCAAAGAAAACCTCAGCCTCAAATCCTTGGCTGTCCTCCATAGATTTGAGGTTACTTTGTTGTGTGTGCACCTTTGTGTATTGACACTGGTGGAGAGGTGCTAGAAATGGGGCGTGGCTTTGGGGAACATGAGGAGAGTGGGGATATGTGATACAGAGATTTGGAGCTTTGGATCAGATTCTGAGTTTTGCATTCTGTGGCTACTGAGCCAGTCTTGTTTACAGATGTTTGCTCTGTCAGCTTGAGCAGGTCTCACTTGTGTAAGTCCTTCAACAACAAGACATTTGTCTGTCTAGGGGGAAGGGGTAAAGAATGTATGCTTCATGAAGACACTTAAAGTCTAGAGACCAGTAACTATTGCTCAATGCATTTTTGTTTACTTTTAAAATGCACCATGGCTTCTTATATATATACATCCTGAGATAACTGCATCTGATAGAGCCTCAGTGTGATAGTGAGGTCCTTGTACTTATGTCGATTAGAGAAAAAAAATCACTATAGAACTTAGGCTTCCCCAAAGGAAATTCACCTCAACCCTTCTCTCCCTTTAAATAGAATTCCTTTTCTTTGAACTATGAGTCCTGATAAAATAATGTAACTAAGTGGTTCTGTAAAATCTGCATGATACTTTCTCCTTGCATAAGAAATGGTCACTCCAAAGTATGGTCTGATGGTACGCTCTTGTATTTCCAGCACTTTATGTAGATGAAGCAGGAGGAGCACAAGTTCAAGCTCAGCCTGGGCTACATAGTGAGCCTGTGGTCAGTCTAGAACATAACAAGACACCACTGAGAAAGGAAGATAAGAAAGAAGGAAGGAAGGAGAAAGAAGAAAGAAAGAAAAAAAAGAAAGAAAGAAAGAAAGAAAGAAAGAAAGAAAGAGAAAGAATGGACAATCAAGCTTCAGGAGCCCATATCTCTCTAACTGAATGGTAATTCAATAATTCACTGGAAATTTACTTAATGGTTTATTGAGAAGGTACTCATTGCCAGACGTTGTACTATGTACTGAGGACACAGAAGGAAAGAAGACTATGAACCCTGACATTCAGAGTTCATGGAACAACGATGGGAGCAAAGAAACGATAAAGCACATGCATAACCAGGGACTGGTGGTGCTGAGTCTCAGAAGAAAACCCAAACAGGGTAATAGGATGGAGTATAGGAGGGGGAGGAGACTATTAAACCTGGGGAGGGTAAAGAAGCCTTCCCTACACAGGCTGTGCACCTGAGCAGAGATCATCATGGATAGCAGAAGATATCCAGACTGTGATTAGAGGAAGAACATTTGAGAAAGAGAGGATAAAGCCACCCCACCTTAAGGAGTGCCAGGAGCACTGTACAGGGATTGGAGAAGATGTTACAACATGAGAGGGCAGGCCAGTGGTTGAAGGCTAAAGAGGCAATGAAGAACCTGGAGATAGAAACTCTGCAACTTAAGTTAAGTAATAAGATTGTGTCCTCACTATGATAAGAAGTCAACAATAGCTTTTGAAACTGAGAATGTTGATATCTGTTTTATATTTTACCAAAGTTATTCTGGTCATCCAGCATTGAGCTGACTGTGCATGAGAAATGGCAGGTGAGCATCTCCTAATCAGCACCAAGTGATTCAGTGACACCCATGAGAATGGAGGGACTGGGCAGCCCACCTTAGTTCAGTGCTCTTGTCCTCAAAGATAGCAAACTTGGAGCTCACTGTTTTCCTGAACAAATTGAGAGAAAGATCATTCAGCCACAGGGCTACTGTGCGAATGTAATATATACTGTGCTATATTGTGCACAGTAGCCATAGGGCTACTGTGTGAATGTACATATATATATATATATATATATATATATATATATATATGTATGTATATGTATATATGAAGTGTTAATATTCTTGGAAACAAGTAAGCACTCAAAGAATTAAGCTGCCTGCATCCCTCACTTCAAGACTCTTCATCAAATTAGTCAGTCAGTTCTCTATTTAGTCTTGATCTTTGGCAAGATGCTTTGGGGATTTCACAGGTTATAGGATCATATACCTACCTTAGGGAGACTCAGCCCAGAGAGCTTGGTGGGACTTAATATGAAAAAATCTCACCGCAGACCCTGATAGTGATCCAGTGTCTACTGTATGGTGCATGCAATGAGTTATAAAGAAAACAGATGGAAAGAAAATAACCCTGACAAATAATGAAGATCTGCAGAGCAGCCCAATCTCAGCACATTGCCCTAACACTACATCAAATGACTCAGTGATTAGAAGTCTTTAACAAAGTCTTTGACAAAGTCACCAGGGATTGTTCCCAAGATCTTGCAAACACCTGAGTGGTAGATGAGGAAGAGTAGTTGAGCATGGACTTAGAGCTCACGTGCAGCAAGAGAGGATGCTAATTGAATGGAGAATGGAATAGTTTCTCAGGGAAAAAGCATTATATTGAGAATGACAACTTTGGAAAGATTCCACAATTCCATGCTGCACATGTCCTGAGACACTAGGTGAAATACTTTACATTTATAGTCTATAAATCCTAATCACAATGAAAAATAACCTCAGGTCAGAAATTATTCCTGTTGTCCATTTTTCCAGGTCAGAAGGTATGATTGATCTTGGGTGCCACACAAGAGGAAATTCTGTCACCAGCATTGTCATTATTTGAACAAACCCTCTCCTCTAAAATCTCTGATATAAAGTGAATAAGTTATATGCAGGGTTTTGAGTTGGTAGAGGGGGCAGGGCAGTAGAGAAGAAGGGAAAATTTAAATGAAGGAGGAGAAACTGCTGCCACCGGAAGTTGCTGTTTCAGAGAGCAGTGTTTAATCTACCATCACAGAGAAGGTATAAAAAGACTATGTGTTATGACTTTGACAGCCATTCAGAGGACTGCCGAAAGATGCCTTAGTTCGTTCAATGGACATTACCCATCATCAGGTCAAAGACATCTTTATGCTTTCTCACAATACAAACTTCAAAATGAGTGTGTGCTCCTGAATTGTCATCCACTTCCTAACAGATGTCTGGAAAATCCATTTTCTACTATATTTGTTAATAAATCTTAGTAAAATATGAATTATAAAGAAATATAATGTCTTAGCTAAAAGAAATCAATAATGCTTTTAAACACAAACTCATTAGTATTAAAGATTATTCCCATTTTTCATTGTATTAAGAGAGAGAGAAAGTGATAATCATATCAGTGCATGCCGTTCACTGGGCTCCGGCAATATGAAGTGCATTGTCTAAAAAATTAAAGGGCCTTATACAAATCAGACATTATTTATTTATTTACTACTCATTTTTATTGCAGTCTTTTCTCCCCCCCACACAGGTCTTTTCCCAAGAGAATTTGTGACAGCTTGTAAAATATCCATACAGTGCACTAAGATAAATACAGATAAAGGAATCAGAGAAAGATACATTACTATTAAAATTAGCCTGTCATATAAATGAGAAAAGTAACAATTAACAGAATTGTGTTATTTAGTAGCTGCTGTTTTTCATCCCATAACAGAAATATTCTAAAGATAAAATTCTCTTAACTCTATTTGTCCAAGCAGCTTATGTCACAGACATAAGACAGCTTATTATAGTCAATCCTCATGTACCTCAAGATTTCTGGAGAAGGAAGAAATAGTCTCAAAAATCCTCCCCATGTTTTGGCCATTTATACTTGACATTTTCACCAGTGCATGTAAAACCTCTAAAATAATAATGCTCAACAGTGACATAGCTGGAAATTTCTCTGCATGCACTAACCCAAACACAACGGGTTATGTTCACACAAGTCAAATATGTGTGTGCGCTTGTGTTTCAGTGTATATAGATATGTTTCCTTGCTTGCTGTAGAGAGGCAAAAATTTTCCCAGAAGGCATCTGTGGGAAAAGCCTATCACATTTCTTTGGTCTGATGGTGTGATCAAGCCCGTGGAATCCCAAGAAAGCTACTCAAGTGGCCTTTTACCAAGCAGGATCGAGTGTTGGTAGCAGCCCCCCGTCCTCACCTGAGAGCACGCTCAACTGCACCGAGCACTGAATTCTTTACAAGTACAGGTGTGAGATTCCTGGGCAAGGTTAAACAGGACACCTGGGGAGTGCAGCTAAGAGCTCTGAAACCACTCTAATTCTTCAACAAATAATGAAGATCTGCAAAGCAGCCCAATCTCAGCTCATTGCCTTAACACTACATCAAATGACTCAGTGATCAGAAGTCTTTAAGAAACCGAAATACAATTTTCAAAACTTTAAAAAGTTTTATCAGTTGTATTTGCCTTAAAGAATTTAACTTTAAATTATATATTATAGATAAATAATATCCCCCCTTTTTAATGTGTCTTCAACAGAGAACATGTGATTAACAAACCATGGTTATAAAGTAGGACATCAAGATCACCTCCTGGAGAGAAGAAGCCAGACATCACTGCAAAGGATTCACATCTTTCACCGTGTAGAAATCTTTCATGGAAGACCTTGGCTGGCCTTTTGATATTAAAACTTCCTCACAAGTATTACACAGGAGTTTTAAATTAGACTTGCTGTCAGTGAGACAGTTATAAACTGTTAAATGTGTCCTTTCTGTGCTAAGCTCCTGTAAAGTATGCACACGGCTGTAGCTAGGACACTTTTCCTGACAAGGAGCAGAAGGAGACCACAGTGATGTTTGCATGCTGAGTGCAGAGCAATTCAGGTGGTCCGTGTGTGTGTGTGTGTGTGTGTGTGTGTGTGTGTGTGTGTGTGTGTGTGTGTGTGTTTATAAAATCAACTACACTTTTCTAATTTCCAACCATATAGTTTTCTTCAATTTCTAATTCAAATGTATGTTTTTAAATGATACCTACCAAAGATTAACTTTTAAATTTATTTTTCATTCACAGACTAATTGTATATTGAGTTTTTTCAAATAGGAAGAACCTAAGAAAAAAATCATTCTATCCCATTTCAGTATTTTCAATGTGGAGCTATAAGGTACAACCTCATAATTTCTGAAATGGAAAAAATCATGACTCATCTTTAAAATAGTGTTTTTCTTCTATATTTTTTACAAGATAGAAAAGCAATATATGAGGTTAATGACCACATCATCAAATCAAGATAGTGGGAGAAGAGAGAGGACTTCATCCTTCCACATTTTTCAATTCTATACTTCACTTTTGTTTATCTTATAATAATATCTGAGAGCAAAAATCCCTCAAATCTTACTGGAGCTTGCATAATGGACTCTATTTTCTCCTGTCTGACCAGTAGAGCCCATAATTAGTACTTAATTGCAGTTTATATGTCCACATTGGCTAGGAAGAAAAGAGCAGTACTGTTAGCATCAATGAAGTGTTTAAACTTGGGTGCAGGACCGGGATGGGTTTATTAAACACTTGGGTAGGCAATAATAAACCTACATTGATTGGGCAGCTCAATAGATCTCTTTTATATGTTGCTCACAAAAAAATCATTTATACTTAAATGGTCATACCTTGAGGATATCTTCATAAGTGAAATAAATAGGGCACAGATAGGTACATATTGCATCTTTTCTCTGGTATGAGAAAATAAAGATGTAAATGAGTCCTAGAATTGTATGTTATATATTGTGAAATAGAAAATGCTCAATGTAAAATAAGGTGAAAGGGGACAATGTTGAGATTGTAACAAAAAAGTAAGGAAACAAATTTTATGTATATTTGGGGGACGGTAGGGTGGGTAGCGCTATGGGAAAAAATGAGAATTAAGTTGTGTCTTATACTGGTACAAATCCCCATTATGGAGTGCAATTATGATGTGTTTATGTAATGTACCAATAAAGATTTAAAAAAAATCCAGGTGGAACTGAAAATCAGTAGAGACTCTGAATATACTAACAGTACCCAGTGCCCTGTATGACCAACTGAAAGTGGGAAATCCAATCTTTCCCTCCAAGAAAAACTGACTTTTAAAAGAATGAGATATTCTTGCTTTACGCTGACTTTGATCCAAAAGCTGGATACAGTGTATATCATGCAGTAGGTGATAGGTAATGTTTTACAAGCTGGGCTCAGCACTTTTCTTGAGGATAAAAGATTCATGTTTCCCAAGGTCACAAAGAATTCAAATCTAGGGGGATGTGTTTTATAAAAAAGAGGCACTTATATTCCAAATTGACAAATTAATCTACTTCCCACTAAGTAAAAAGTTATATTTTTAGATTTATTTTTGGCTGAACTTTCACCCCCAATTGAGCCCTGTGGGAGGCCGGCATTCTTTTTTTTACTTTGAATGGAAGGAGTCTGGCCACTCATCTCCTGACCCACTTTGCACCCAAGGCACACAGGTCCTAGGACCAGCCCGCAGCACTGTGGAGGGTGAAGCTGAACTATCCAAGAGGCAGCAGACCATTCATTTTGGGGGCAGAAGGTGGCAGTGACAGCAACCCCTGGTTTCCTAGATTAGAAGAAGCCACAGTGCCAGGGATGGTGTCAAGGGGACGATAGACACCTCCACCAGCGGGTGACAATGTGTGTCCTCCTGTGCCTGGCTTTAGCTTCTGCTCAATTTCCTTACTTTCTATCTTCTCTGCCTGCTCCTCCATTCTTCATCTTTCTCTCATTTGAAGAAATTGCATTCTCTATTTCAAGCTTCCAGAGTTGATTTGTTGCTTGCATCTCAGATCTCTGATCAACATGATGATAAAGTGACTCTTGCACTGATTTAAATATCCAGAGAAACAAGTATGCTTGTTCTATTTGGGACAACAAGGTGAATTTGAATAGTTTAAGTTTAGAACATAACTTTAAAAGATGTGTCATTGCAGGATGGCATCTTAGCCTTACCAATATAGCTCAAGGCAAGTGTGGGTAAAAGCTGGTCTTCTCGCAACACTGCTTCTGAGCCTGCATGCCCAGTCATGGCAGAGAAGAACATTTGTCTTGTTAGGAGTATTCATTTCCTCTTGGGGACGTGTTAAACGCAGTGTTAAAAAAAGAACTGAATATTAGAAAGTGTAAACTGCCTTTCCCTACTGTGCCTCATAATTCTCACTTCTTTTGGTACCAAAAATAATTATCATCATTATCTCTACGATTCATTCATTTATTCATTGTCTTGAACAAAGTATGGTTTTGCCCCTATACAGTGTATCATACTGAATGGTAGTAAACAATAGTAAAATAATTCCGTGAAGTCAGAATCTCAAAAAATGATACCTTTGCTGAAAGAAAAATTGTGGGGCGTGTGAACACATGAAGTGGAAGGCAGGTTCTACTCTTTAAAATATGTCATGGGCTAGTTTGCTTCTCAATGAGTTTAGGAACAGAAAAGTTGGCTGGGCAAGTATAAGAGATCAAAGTTATATTAGTTGCCAAGGTAACAACGGGCCATAAACTTAGTGCCTTATTATGAAATGTGTATCTTAGAGTTTGAGAGCCAGAAGTTGATAGTAGGTCTCACTGTGCTAATACCTTGGTATCCACAGAGCTCGATCCTTCTTGGAACTTTAGGAGACAACCCTTATTTCTGTCTTTTCTCATTGTCTACAATTTGGACTCCATGATTCAGGGATTCTTTCTCCATCTGCAAAGTCAGTAGTGTAGCCTCTTTCCTCCTCTAAGTAATTCTTCTATCCTTGCATCTTTTATCTCTCACTTGGAAACTGCTCATAAGAAACCACACGATTACACCAAGCCCACCCAAATAATAAGCCAGAAGGAGCCCTTCATCTCCAGATCCCTCATTCCATCTGTCATATTCCTTTCTCTGAGCAAGGTAACATGTACACAAACACCAAAGATCCAGAAGTGGACAGCCCTTGCCAGGGCACTGAGGCAGACGGGCCACAGCACAAGGAAAGATGGCCAGGTGGAAACTGGGAAGAGCAAGGTGTGAAGGAGGACAGAGGGAACCGAAACTGATTGCTCAGAGAGAGCCTCGTGTTAAGAAAATTGTTCATCCCAGTGATGGGAGGGGTCGGATCTGATGTGTATGTTTACAAATGACTCATTCTGGAGGGAAGAATGGATTGTCCTGCTGCATTAGAAATGGGAGAAGGAAACAAGGATTACGCAACAATATATTAACAAGAAAGTCTGAGAAACTGAAGGTGAAGTCTGAAAAAGAAGTTCTTATCTCAAGCTCATTAGAACAGAAACCATCCCAACAATAATAAGACATTGCTGACCAGAAGTAAGATTTCCTGGTTATGGTTAGGCAGGAATATATGGTATGTAAAGGATGAGAAATCAAGCAACTAGTCTTCATGGTATATCTTAAAGCAAATTTAATTCTTAAGGAAGGAACCCCTAGAATAAATAAGAATCATACATTTCTAAAATTAGCAAGGACATTTCTGTCCCCATAGCTAATCTTCATTTCAGTCATTATGTTATTGATTCTTTCAAGAATTTTAATTACTTTGACTCATCTTTTTAAAAGAACTTAAACTCATTATTTACACACAAGGTTTTCACTTTTACATTTTCTTCTGCATTTATTTTACTTACAGATGATTCAACCAAGAGAAAAGCAATGCTTTTCTATCTCATATGAGTTTAAGTTACTCATAAGCTTAGCCTAGATGAAACTCTAGACTTTTATTACACTATCAGTGGAAAACCCACCATCATCCAGAAGACCTCAGTGAATTCCGGAGTTCTGCCCTTTTCCTGGACACCTTTGAAGTTGGCTTCCTTTCTTATAGGAATTAATTAATTTAAAGATCATCTCACTTTTCCAAAAGCCCCTTGTCCACATAGAAAACTCCAGTAAAATTTTTATTTGTCCATATTAATAAGAGTTATTGAGAGGCAAAGTATGCTTAGAGAAGATAAAAGGTTATTGTCTATTAAGTGTTTAAATAATTGCATATGATTCTCTTCCTTAAGTCTCAAGACAGCAATTCTTTTTCAGTTATTCCCCAAACCTCATACCAAAGATATTCAGAAAGTGATGAGTCTAAAAGATAGTGAACTTTTCAAGAAATATATTAACTCTCAAGGGAATCGACTCTGCTCTGCTGGGAAGGACTACTGTGTTGACATTGAAATATACTTGTAACCCTGTTGCAAGTTATCAAAGCAATGATCTGAAGAGGCTGACTCAAATCGCTATCATGGATCTTTTGATGAATGCCCCAAGAGCACATCTGGAGCTTCTACCTCTTTCTGCAGATACTTTCTT
The DNA here is from genome assembly GCA_004026965.1 of Petromus typicus. Classification (NCBI taxonomy): domain Eukaryota; kingdom Metazoa; phylum Chordata; class Mammalia; order Rodentia; family Petromuridae; genus Petromus; species Petromus typicus. The sequence goes on from PVIR01012494.1 coordinate 28,410, forward strand.
CCAGTGGTAGAATAGTGAGATTCTAGTTTTCTCTGGATCAATCCATGATCTGCCACCCAACTCTTGCATGTTGAAAATTCCCAAAACTCAGGCCCAGATCTTTTTCTCTGTATATTATTTTTGGCACATCACCTGTTCTGTGCTCCAAAGCTTCTGTGATTTAGACTCCAAAATTGTTCTGCGATTTAGAACCCAAAACCAATCATCATAGTGTCTCCGCCATGTTGTAGAATGTACGTAACTTCTTTATACACTTTATTCAAACACTGATTCTCTTCATATTACTGTATCTTCTTCAACTAACTAGCTGAGCAAGTCTGAAACCTAGATATATTTCTTAATTCTTGACTGTGTCTTAAACTCATTTACTCTTCTTCATTGTAACTGCTCTCCAACTGAATACTCTAATAGGAAAGTCCTGGAACTACGGAGTGCCCTGTAGGCCACAAGCTTCTTCCCCTAGACATGCCCCCGGAATCTTTGCATACACTGTTGCCATCATTTAGTTAATTTAGATGTTAAATCTTACTGTGGAACCATATCCTTAAAGAAAATATAGTTAATTGCCAATCTATTTTATTCTATTTAATTCTACTGTAAATTAATTCCTTTCATTGTATGTAGTGGTGAGCCTTCGCTTTCTGCCTCACTTTATTGAGTGTGAAATTTTAGTCAATTTAAGGCATTATTTATTTAATGTCTGTCTTCTTTGTCACTCTGTAATGCAAGCGGGCTTCCTTTTCTACAGGAATTAATCTAGTTTAAGGCAACTCACTTTTTATTGTTTGATTAATACAGTAGTGTGTCATGCAGAATTAGACATATAATGGCCAATATAAACATACATTCTTTGATGAATAAATGTTTGTGACTCAGATCTATATAAAAGCCTTTAAATGAGGTAAGGGATATATAAACTTTTCCCCTAAATCCCATGTAATATTTATTTTAGACTTTGTGGATCTTATCATTTATATTGTAAGAATTCAGAGTTGCTGATATAGCTTAGCAGCATAGTGCCTGCTGGCAAATGTGAGGTCCTGAGTTCAACCCCCGGTACCACAAAAATAAAAACATAATTCACTCGGCCACTATGACATGTGAAGAGTTACAGATAAGCTCTGAGCAAGTGAGTTTGGATGTGTCCCAACATAAATTATGAGCAAAAACAGGCTGTGGTCTGGATTTGACTTAGGTATTATTTTTCTGACTCTTACTCTAGGCTTTAAGATTTTTAATGGCATGTAAAAGATATTACATAATTCCCTTGCAATACAATGTCAGTGTTATCAAGAGTTAAGCATTTCTCCAATTTGTGTGACTAAATTACACCTTTAGCATCTCTGCTGCAGAATACTCAGCATAGTTGACTAGCATTTGAGACAGGGTCTCACACTATCATCCAGGCTGCCTTTGAACTCATTGTGCAGCCAAGATGGAGTATTCCTGTACAGTGATCACCATCAGGAGCACTTGAGACTCTCCCCTTGACACCCAGACCCCACTCTCCAGTGCACTCCAGCCCTGTCTTCTTCCACAACAGATGCAAATCTTTCACTAACACTGGCCTCCATTCTCAGGTCCTTGCCTGGTACCTGTACTGTGCAAGTGTCAGTCAGAATTCTGAAACCAATGACTGGATTTTCCTCCCCTTTATACTTTCCATTCTTTAGCATAGTGCTTGGAATGTAATATGTGCTCAATATATGCTGGCTAATTACATAGCTGCAAAAACACCAACATCAACAACTAAAAAATCTTCCCACTTAGAATTTTCCACATAGTTATAGAGGATATTAACACGTTTTAAAGCTTACAAGGTGTTTTCCAATATGCAGTTAAACTCCAGAGGTTTTGTAAAAGGCAGAAAATCTCAGAAAATTTTTATCCTTGATATTTAGCAATCATATAAGACTCTCCTACCAAGCTAGGTATGCCTTAAGGCTCATCCTAATCTCAAGAACAGAGAATAAAATTTGATGTCTGTGAGCTCAGAACTTTAATATTAATCACAAAGGCTATATTCTTTTCCCAAACCTGCTGTATTTCTCATCCCTGACCTTCCCTCTCCCCACCCTCCTCCGTGGTCCATTACACTTTATTCTCTTCTTGGGGGTGGGTGGCAGAGAAAGAGGTAACTCACATCATGTCTTCAGACTGTGTGCGGAATGTGCCACCCTTCAAGGTGAGCAGCACTAAGTCAAACTCTCCATTTAAGGGTGAGAATGAGACCAACGGTCTGTAAAAGAATTATACACACAGATCAGTTACGCCATGAACAAAATGGATTCAGGACACAGAGATCTCAGACAGAGCATTTGTTTACTTTCTAATCTGTTAAAGAGTAGATTTAAAAATGAGACATGAGATTTTGGTCTTGCTATGAGGACAATAGGGGGCCTTTTCTCCAATTCACAGATTTATTTCTTTAAACATAAAGAAATTTTTAAAAAGTGGACTTATTGCTGTTGATAAATGAAAATACAGAAGCAGTCATTTGAATTCTATTTCATTTTCATTTCATATTTAGCATGATTTGACACTAATGCCATTCCTAGCATTTTATAAAGAGCTGTAGAATTCCGCATTCTGTGTTACACTCTCCAGGAATTTTACCATTTATCTGTGTTATGTGTGGCTTTGTAACCAAAAAAAGTAATAATAATTAAAATATCATGTTTGAAAAACAAACGGAGCACAAGGCATTTGTCCAGGATGCCTGCACTTTACTCACAGGTGAATTTTTTATTGTCCACTGTTATTAATATCTAATATAAACCGTTCTGGAGCCTTCGCCTCTAATCCTCATGCTTATTAAGGAGCTTAAGAGGAGAATCAGTTGATTTCAAGGCCTTTCAGAGTTCAAGGTCAAAGTGATTATTTCCTTAAAGGAAAAAAAGATCATGGACTCATCACAATTTCCAAAGTTCAGCTCTTTTTTGTTTCACTAATTAGAAGCCAAATTAAATGCAGATCTACAGGCTTTTATACAGGTGAGCAGCCCTTTGCCCCGGGACCAATTACAGAAAAGTGTCTTTTATTTATTGCTCTCTGTGCATAATGTAGTGTTCATACAAGCTGTCATGTCTGATCATGAGTCATGCTAAGAACATATAATCACACAGTTGAAGAGCTAATGAAATGTTTGCTCTTCTCAGTTTAATTTATGAACATAACTGACCTCAAATGCCTATGGGTTTTTTTTTTGTCATTTGAGTATGGACGGATGAAGAGATGCACCTGTGGACACACGAGAAAAAGATACTGAAAGCTCTCAGGTTCGGGTCTGTGTCCAGTTCCCCTGGGAGCAAATTTTTTTTTTTTTTTTTCAAAATGGAAGCACAGTGGAGCACAGTGGAGCACATATAGAAATTGATTTAAATACCAGCCTGACTTATGTTTTTTCTTGAGTGTTCTAGAAAACGACTGATGCACTGTTGATGTACCTTTATTATTTAAAATATGTTGACCTTTCCTGTAGTATTACTTTTCTCTGGAGACTTACTATAAGAAATTTGTTCACATAACAAAGGAGGCCACAAGGTTTCAACATGGCAGGTGGTAGGCTAGCAGGCCAGGCCAGCTGGTCACATAAATTCAAAGTCTGCGACTAAAGATGAGTCGACTGATGTCCCAGCTCAAACTCTACTGGGCTTTTTCTGAGCTTTCTCTTCTTTTTAGGTCTCTAGTGGATTAAATGACACTTACCCACTAAGAAGGGATGTCTGTTTTATCTGGGCTGCTTATTCAACTGTGACTCTCACCTGGAAACATTCACGTAATGTGGTGCCATCTTGTCATAGTACAGATTTGTGAAAAGAACATAGGTCTTTTACAAACTCACAAACTATAGAAACATTATAACACTCAGAGAATCATAAAATTTCACATCAGATGCTACAGGCATTTCTCAACAATTGCACCTTTTAAAAAAAGACTACAGAACTGTGACACTGCAAGTGATTCTTCTCAGTGAGTGTTGTTGGGATCATGTAGAGAAGAATTTCACTTAGAAAACAATTTTCCATGACTCCCACTAAAGAGAACATTTGAACATAGTTGATAAAGGAAAGAGATATCACCTCCTCTATTAATTGCATTGCTACAAGGGATGTTACTCTTCATTTTATCAAGAGAGTTGGAGAATATCACTTCATAAACAGACACATGGGTGAGCAGTTATTTAATTTATATTTTATTTCACTGAAATCCACAGAGAACTTATAATGTATGTTGCCATGGATCTGAGAAGAAGTGAAGGGATTATCAAGGAAAATGGGGAAGGACATCTTGCCAGTAATCATATAGTAACGTTGGCATGGTTTTCTGGTCCATAAAATAGACTTATAAGACAGGGGCTTGGAAGTATTTATAAACTAAGTCAATCTATACAAATGCCCTAACTGTGAGGTCCTCTTCACATTCCATCCTAGGTCCTGTGTTTAAGTTGGAAGGCTTTCTACAGAGAGAACAAAAATTCCTTGGCCAGTGTTGACAAGTGAAGACCACCTCCTCCAGAAGTGTCAGAGAAGCATTTCAGATCTATCTGCCCCCTTGTTTGTGGCTGTGTATGTTTCCATCAGTGAAATTTTGAGGCAATACAGCCAAAGGATTTGGTTAGCATTTCTCAGATTTTCTTACTTCCATGACTATAGTGGGAAATTAAATATTCCAAAGGTAACATATTTTCACTTTGACTGTTTTCATGGGGAGGTGCAAATTTTAATATTGATATCAATTCAAGTAAGTTTTCTAATTAAGCAATAGTTTAATACTATTGTGGTAGATGACAAAGACGGTCAGCTTCTTCCTTGACATTAAATACAAGCTTAAAAGCTGCTATTCTGGGGGAATGCTGGGTCTTTGTAGATTCTTATTTAACAATATAGTTTTTGAAATCTCTGTGTCTCTGTCTGTCTGTCTCTCTGTCTCTTTGTGTTTCTGTCTCATTTCTGTCTCTCTGTTTCTCTGTCTCTCTCTCTCTCTCCCTCTCTCTCCCCCTTGAGCACTTCTTCAGCTACTTCAAACCATGTACTGTAGGCCGCACTTTAGTAATGTATATTTTTCCCCTTGCTATGGGTGAGACCATGCAGAACACAAGCAACATGTGAGCAAACACAACAGGTGACAACATGATACTGCCATTTTGGAAATACAGGCAATCTGTTATAGGACTAAATGTTAAAAGTAACTAATTTTAAATACCGAAGACTAAGAAGGTGCCCATGAGATGGTTGTATTTTATGAAGTAACTAATAATGAAAGTTTTGCTGGATAGTGTTAACATGTAGCTAATATAAAACATCATTTAACCATGCTATGTGCTATATGTAGAACAGAGCAGCTGGGTATGAGAAGAAGAAAAATTTAAAGTATAGAAATATTTATCATAAATACTAGGGCTATGGAGGTTTGGGGTATGTTAGGAAATGAGGTAGGGAGGATTGATTGTTAAACTAGAAATTTTGGGAGTTATTTTTACAGATTATGGAGGAACAATTGGAATTTGAGCAGAATTTTAAAGCATAAAATGAATAGTAATATGAGAAATTATGAAGATGAGGAAGAAAAAAAATACAGTGATTGTCCAGATAAGAAAGGGGTGGAGTAACCATGATAAACAGAATGGCCAGATACTGGGTACGTTAAACTCCAATGGTTGTACAGAAAAGAAGAGATGCATAAACAAGATTTTAATATAGTTTAGAGAGAGTGTATTGAGAACTGAATCAAGAAGGAAGCATCGAAGATACCAAAATGTAAGGTAATTTCAAGAACAGAAGATTTCCAAAAGAAGCATGACAGTTCCTGACAAATTCTTCAGACAGTTCAAACAATGACTTCATCTCTTTGAGCATTATGACATCAAGCATCGTGAAAGCTGGGAAAATCCAGAATCTTTAGCTTTGGAAACAGGAACAGTGATATTTAACATCACAATAAAAAATGCTAGTATGATCAGCTCAGGAACTAGATTTTCCCAGCTCTGAAACATTTACATCTTAGTATATCATTTCCTGGGAATGACCAAGAAGTTCAACATTCAAACACTCAGTAGCTAACATTGACTATGTAATCTGGTAAGAAAAACTCAAACTGACAGATTTTAATACAGACAGGAAATCATTAAAGCTTCTAAATTACAGATGCAGAACAAAGAATCAATTAATATATCAGTTGGAAGAGATATCAAAATGCCTAATGGCAGGTAGTGAAGACAGTACCAAATACATGTAGCAAACGAAGATAAAAGACCACAAAAATCTTAATTTATTTGCAATAAAAAACAGTAAAAATCAGAGAACTAGAAAGCATTCTTATAGATTTTCTAATATAATATTTGCATATTATAACTGAGTATATTATTTTAAATTATTCATTTGCTGCCTAAATGTAAATTATTTTATGGATTGTTATAAGCCAAAATAAAGGCACAGATTGCATATATATATAGATAGATATATAGATATAGATATAGATATAAATGTTCTGAATATCTCCATATGCAGTTTTCTTATACACACAGCAGTGCCTGAGTTACAGGTACCCACTTAAAGCCATCTACCTTATGAAATCAGTCCCACTGAAGAAGGTAACTGTGCTTCCCTAAAATACATGGGAAACTGAGCAGCACTTGACTTTGCAAATGCACCACCAAGATTTGGTCAAAGTGTCAACTACTCAGTTTGTTTTGCAAATCTGCAAGCAGAGATGTCTCCTAGAAGAGTGTGGACAGTCATACCTAAAGCTTATAAATTAGGGAGTTCTTCATTTTTTTTCTTTCACTGGACTTCAGTGAAGCAGTTTCTACATGACAATCAAGCTTCCCATCAATCAATACACTAAAATGTGAAACCTCTGCTATGACCGAGGAATCTACTATGTTTACACATTGGTCAGTAGTAGACATGAAAGAGACCATCCTCCTTTGAAATGATCATGTTGGTAAATAGCTGTAAGCTCTTCATCATTTCCCTAACATGGAGTAGGCAGAACACTGGAGAACCATCCCAAACCACTCCTAGGAAGAACTACCAACAGAAAGAAGTAAGTGATAAAATACATCAACTTTGGGCTGGAGATTTAGCTCAGTGGTTCTGGCTCCTGCCTTGCAAGTAACTGCAAGGGCCCAGGGTTCGATCCCAATAACCACATACAAAAATGCTTGGTGTGGAGACTCACAACACCAGCAATGAGAACCACATACCACAATGCAGAGCATGGTAGCTCATGCCTGTAATCCCAGCACTTGGGAGGCAGAAGCAGGAGGATTGCTGTGAATTCAAGGCTGAGCTCAGGACCTACAAAAGTGAGACCCTGTCTCAAACAAACAAACAAAAAACAAAAAAACAAAAAAAATACCATACAGGAACTTATTCCTCTAGATGAAACAAAAACATAATTGGGTGCTAGAGTGACCTTGAATGGAATTTGTTTAGATGAGATCCATTTCTGACCATGGGGTGCTGGTGGCTTGGAACAGAGGGTCGCAGGCAGATGAGCCATTTGGAGAAGAGAAAAGGGGATAAATGTGGACACATCACTGCCTCATACAGATAAAGACAAAAACCTGTAACTAAAAGGATACACACATAGTCTTACAATCAAATCAGGATACTGTTAATGTTTTACAGACTGTTTTTCTTTACTTCTTTTAGAATTAACAGTTTTGACAAACAGTAATGTGTCCCTCCAGGCCTGACATCCTCTTTTTAAACTTTTATCTTTGTGTCATGGCCCAAAGTCATGTGTAGACTGGCATCTTCACATTCTGGCTGATGGACCTGTGGGTGGCCAGCTGCGTGAATCCGATCCAGTGAGAATTTTTTCTTCAGAGTATAAACGAGGACACAGAGATGCTGGTAAGCTCAGGACAATTGACTGAAATGAGAAATCATGATGCTACTGATTGTCCATTTGATCTCTACACTCAGGACCTCTGTGCCACCAGAAAAAAATGATGTAGCTGGGAAGAAAATAATGGCAAAATATCACGTGATCTATGGGAACAATAACCTTACCATACTTTCTGGACTTTCAGTTCCCAGATCCGATACATACATGAAGCATGGTTTTATGATTGACTTAGATTTTATGTCACACTTATAAATTATATTTTCCCTTTATAAATATTAATTTGAGTGGTCTGTCTTCCTTGAAATTGCACAGCACCAATATATAATAGCTAAATATTTAGTTTATAATATTTAAATGTTCAAAATATATATACACATAATATATATAATCTTTTTTAGTGTCAAATAAGTTTTGATAGCACTATATCAGAGATTAGGGGGGCAAACTAAAGATGTTACTAAATACCTTCTTTTAGAATATTTGAAAATGATCTCTAAAAGTAGATTTGTTCTAACAATAACTTTTCTCAAGTAAAAACAATTTCCTCATTACTGAAAAATTACTATATCCATAATTTCCAAGTGAATTTCTAGACAGGGATAGTCCCACATACCCCCAATTCTGAAAATAGAAACAGAATTATAATTGCTGTTTTTAAAAAGTCACTTCATTGAAGAGATGCATGAATGTTTTAACTGACACCCACAATATTGGGAATGGTGTTTAATGAGAGAGACAAATATAAAAAAATATTTGAGCAATTCATTAATGATTTGCAGAACACAAAGAGTTTATGTAAACATAAATGCCTAACTGGAGGAAAGAAAGGGAGCATCTTCCTTTGAGGTGGGAGATGTTTCTTCTCATCAGTGTCAGGCTGGTGTGTAGCAATTAGTATTAGCCAGATTGCTTAAATTTTCAGCTAAGGACAGCTGGAATCCTTAAGTAAAATATCAAAATCTGTCTACTGGCAACAAGAAGATATAAACAAAAAAATCTTTTGAAATATAAATCTAGATGGAAAATCAGATTTTCTATAAAACAACAGATGTGATACACATTTAACTTCTCAATAGATATGTAGAAAGTAGGATCAAAAGGAGAAAACTCACCCACTAAAATACTACACCTGATAAAGATTTCCTTTCCAATTAAAGAGAATTATAGTAGCATAATTGAGAGAAAGAGTAAGACTTATCCACAGTATCCATGAATAAAAGGTGATAATAAGAGCTGTGTTTGAATAATAATAAAATTCACAAATAAATGAAAAAATATGGATAAAAATTTAAAATTGACTCATAATTGCATTTGTGATCTTTAAAAGAATATGTGAATAAATATACTGAGATATATTAATAGTATGGTGTAATTTTAGCAATAATAATGTAAATGATGTGGATGTCTCATGAGATGCAGAAGAAAGTAGCAGGGAAATATTTACCCATCGGTAATGGCAATGATAAACATTTTGTGCTGTAATGACACAATGAGATATTATTCAGCAAAATAAGATATATATATATAAGGAATAATTCACACAAAAATAGTATTTATGAAAAGAAGCTAGAAAGAAAAGATTAAATATTGATTCCCTTTACATAGAGTGAGAAACTTAAACTGTAGTGTTCAGGAAACTGATATATGTGGCACAAATAAGCAGGTGACCAATCAGGAAAGAAATATCTACTTTTGCATAACAGGAGTTAGGAGGAGGGAGGGGACCATTAGATTCTGAGAGGCTGATCCTGTTCTCGTCTGTAATATGATGGTGACCTCCATGATTTTTTGTCTGTTCTGTTATTGGGCTCCATTTCTTCTGTACAATTTTCTGCATTTTCATCTTTACTTCTTGAAAGAGATACTATCACTTATATCATTGTAAAAAGATATGTAGGTTATAGTATCAAAGGTCTATATCATAACTGTGAATTTATGGTACTTAACATCATATATAAGTTTCAGGAATAAATTGTGTTTATGTCACACTTGAATTCAAATATTTTATTACACTCATTAAACAATAATTATTCCAGTTAGTCATGTCAACAAAACAATACTCTCTGACCATCTTTCATGATTTGTTTATACTTCATCTAAGAGCTGTATTTCTTTGGATACATAAAATGATGACCAACCTGAAGCCATGTTCTTATTTAAGATCATGTGGAGATCTGGGTGTTGCACAGTGAGGACAAGCTCAGGCATTAGAAATGCTCCCAAACTGTAACTCTTGGTATAACCTGGAGAATTTTGCCTGAAACATGGAACAGATAAAGGCATAACTCATAATCCCTAATCTAATCAGCAGTAATTAATCATTGAATTCATTAATTTAATTGGGAAGCCAGCGAAAAGCAAATCCCACAGAATACACAGTCTGAAACGATTTTTACATGTAAAAAGTATAATATCCATTGATGTATCATCACTCACTATGTCAAAATTCTTGCTTCTCATTGAGAGAAGTTGTATTATTTCTTTTATTACCTCTGAAAGCACAACAAACAGATATGTACAGTAAGTGCATACTTGTTTTTCACTGAGTTTTTTTGGTATATTTTAAGTGGATATTATGATCACATTCATCAGTGAGAGTTTGTACGTGTACATGTTGTATCTTGATGCTTATTTGTTCCCGGAAAGCCAGGAGTGAGGAGAGAAATCCTAGAAGGGCGGGGAGGAGCTAGGCATGTAGGTTCCCAGACACAGAACCACTGGAAGTCAACATCCCAGAATAATTTAAACTATTATTTAATTTGCAAAATTAACTTTAAAGAGGGGGTGTTGTAAGAAGGAAAGAAGGAAAACAAAAAATGAAGGTGAGAGGAAAGAAATGAGTGGAACTTAAGGAGAACACTTTTTTACTGAGGTTGACCCCAGAGGCTGGTAAATGGAGGAATAAAAAATGAGATATAATATTTTCTAGGTCAAATATATGCTTAAAATGTATCAATAAAGTTAATTTTTAAAATTGGCTTAATCAAAATTAAATGTAAATCAACTCTGTTGACAAACACAAAACAATTGTTAATGCTTTTATTTTAAAAAGTTGTCTTTATTTTAGTCAAATTAGGCAGGAGAGAAGATAATGAGTCTTTTATGATCAAATCCACCAGTTGAAACTTTTTTAAAAATCAGTTTAGGACTAATTCTTTGAGAACCACAGAGACATAGATCTGGCTATCAGCCAACAGAACCCTGCTCCCTCCACAGGCCTCATGCATGGAAAGATGGTTTCAAGTAGCTCCCTGGCAGAAATAGATAAGTTTTTCTTTTCTAAGTAAAGGGGGAGAGCCTCGTAGCATGCAGGTCAGGCAGTGTCCTGGAAGGCCTTCCAAGCACTGTGCTCCTTCAGCAGAGAGATTAGGGACCTGCTTGGCCAAGGGGCAGCAGAGGGCACTCCAGGCCAGAACAGGTTAAGTTGTGGTCACTTTATCTCTTGTTGTTGACGCAAAGTCCCGAGGCCATGGCCCAGGGTTTCCCTGCAGCAATCCGTTTACAGGAAGGTCAAGGACTTGGAGACAGATAACCATTAGCAAAACAACTTTTCTATTGACAATAGAGAAAAGAAAGGTGTGTTTGCAGATGAATTATCACTTGCTTCTTAAATAAAGCTCAATCAAATCAGGAAATCCCAGCTTTCTTATCCCTGGTACTACACTTCCAGAGGAGAGAGAGGAATTGCTTGCTTTTCTTACAATCACATTTCCATCTTATCCACTGCAGCTACATCTTTGAGGGCACTTTTCAGTGTTCATTGATAGGTACAAATGATCCATTTGGGCCTCATGCAAATGAAGAAATTATGGTATAGTGGAATTAAAACTATTTGGATTGTTGTCTAAACATCAAAAAAAAAAGTATCTCTTGGGAAAATTTTAAGAACGTATTGTTGCTGTAAAAATAAATTCTCAAAAAAAAAAAAAAACACTGAATTTTTCTACTTGGAACCTTGGTTTCATGACCCTCGGGATGAAGATGTTTTTGATAAAATCTGAAGTTTTTGAAGACTGAAAAGAGAAATAATCCAAATTCATGGAGGCAAGCAGCGGAAAACAAAATGAAATAAATCCAAAAGCTAAATGAAATAGAACAATTAAAACAAGGGTATCAGAAACCCTAAGTAAGAAATTAAAAGCTTAATGAATGAATGAATGAATGGATAAAAAGCTTCATGAATGAGCATGATCACAGCTGTAAACCCCAACAGCCTATTTCAGCATGGAGTGTGTGTGCTGTAACTTCCAAAGCTGGGCGAAGCAACTGCTCATGGATAGGCTCATCTCACGTTAAAGAAATCACTGATATTTTTGCTAAGAGCAAACTCTCTACTTGGGAATCTGCACATGGGCAAATATGAACTGTCTCATTAGAAAGATACTTCCCAATTAGTTTTCTTTTCATCCTGCCTTCTTTTGGCCCACAGCCTTCTGACACAGACCCACACAGGCACAGAGAGTCCTACACTTGCGAGGGGTCAGAAAGGTTCCTGGCGATTTCTTTCCATAGAAGTCCTGACAATGTGGCATGTGCAGTCCCGACAATGACATGCCACTCAAAGTCCCTCCCTTTGGATTGTCGCTCCCTTTAGAGGAGACAGCCAATGTGAATGAAACACTTTTTCCCCCTGCAGACAACTGACTTGCTTTTATTAAACCCCCATACAAAGTGCCACTCAGAGGCCTCGGACAGTAGAATTCTTTATTCTCTTAACTAGCGATTCATTTGGCTCTCCAGAATAGTCTTAAAGCTCCCTCTTTTTTTTTAATGTTTCTTATTTATTTTAGGTTCCCACTGCTCCATGAAGCATACTTATAAAAATATTGTCAGGTACTGTAAGGTCTTCGTATTAAAATTACATTTCAAATGATCTCATCTTAACATGCTTCTGTCACTCACACTGGAAAACTTGATGCCGGTTCCTTTTCAAGCTGTTAAAGATTAGCTTGATGTAGATAAGGCTATTCCCCAAACTCATTATCTGCCTTCCAAATGCACCGTAAGGACTCCTTAATAAAGTCAAGGTTACATGAAGAGTATTTCGCTGAAAAGCAGGGAATAACTATTAATAAATCTACATTACAGACAAGTTATTTTGTCTGTCTTTCATCCTGACAATGGATGAGTCTTGCTTTTTATCAGTTTCTTTAAACAACAAGTCTATTTCCTAATCTTACATCATCAATGAAGCAGGGATCACACTGGCTCGAGGCAGGCGAAATTATTACTGCCAGTGTGTAACTGATGGCTGGTCCCGCTCTGTGTATCACACAAATATCTCAGATCTCTGAGTTACCTCAATTTTAAAACTACTTCTCTCTTCCCCACCTCCATTTCCTTAATCCCAGAATGTTGGATGCACACACTTAGGCACACATACGTCTCTTTACTCAATAAGGACACAAATCACTCCCATTGGACTGGCATGCTTTTAGTCATGTTAAAATAAAATTCTGTCCACACAATTAATGTAGCAGGTGTTCCTCCAGCTCCTAGGAGTCTAAAGACACAACTGTGCAGCAGCTCCTTAGAAAGGCTATTATCATCCTCACCCCAGTTACTAGAGCTCTACCCTTGACTTTAGTTTCCAGCCCTTACTCTTTCTCTATGTCTGTATGCTCGGTCCATCCACACAACATGTGCCACACGCCACTTTTGAACAATCGTCCCTTATTTTGGAATCATTTTTCCTCAATTTCTCCTCCTCTCTTCATCAAACTCAAGATCTCAGTGTTACTGGAAATATTGTTTCACTAATTTATAATAAGAATAAATATCAAGAGCAACTTACCACATTCATAGTGGAATTTTTAGTGGTTTGCTTTTATTACATGCAAACAAATCTTTCAGTGCTTGCCAACCAACAAGGACATGTTTTTATCTATTACTGCTTTCTGACAAACTCAAGTCTTGCTAAAATATTTTTTGAAAATTTAAACTGGGGCTCTTGAACTCAGTCTTTTCCAGAATTTTTCACATCTTGCTCATGTACATATACAACATGTAAATAAGGCATTTGTATCATTCCCCCATGTTCCTGAGAAGTTTGAGGCTTTATAAAATTTTTTAACACTACAAGGTACTTTTAAAATAAAACTTAATGTCATTCACTTTTTATCAGGCAAGATGGTTGAATACCAGACTGAGAGCCCCAGTGTGGACCTTGAGGATGATACCGGAACGCAAGCTTCTTTCCAGTCTCAAGAGCGGCTCCGTGATTCATTTTGGAATGAACTGGTGAGAGACAGGAAGTACAGGGTTAAAGTAACACTTTCGGGTCAGACCTGAATCGAAAACTTGGCTTCAGCATTGCGAGGCATTTTATGTTACATAAAATTAAACAAAAGAAGCAGTTAAAATAGAGAAAAATAGCACTTTTTAAATTTCACAAGACTCACTGACTGTGCATCAGTTAATATTCTGGTCTGTAAAGTTTGACTTCTCTGTTAGGAGAAGAAAACTTCAGTTCCATAATTTAAAAAGGAAAATTTAAATACATTAAAGAAGGATTAAATACCTATCCCATGTCTTCTCTCTTCTATCATAGCCAATAACTAAAGACTCATCTTGACTCATGTGAACATAAACATGTACATAACATATACATATAAACAGATACATGTACACATACACGTATATACCCATGCATATATCTATTCTTATATAAATCTACATAGGTACATGTGAATGCTGTGTGTAGTCAGATAGAAATTTTAATGTTGCCTCAGAACCTCATTAGATGAAGCTGCTTGTTCTGGGCCTAACGCAAGACAGTGGGAGGGTGGGGCTGTGGGGCATGCTGCACTTCCTGGGTGACACGGCACCTGGAAACTTCATGTCCTCCATGAGCACTGATAACAGAAGGCACAACTCACAGACGTGGCGCTCCTATGCCATTTGGGTTCTCTTTGCATGATTTAGGTGAGATTGTTTTCTCTGTAATTTTATTACATATTTTAAATTTTTACAGACTCTGTTCACTTGCATGTACTTACATACTTTATGTACCTTCGTGTATACATGAGTACTAGTTTGGAAATATTATGTCTACCTGATGAATTATTTCTTCTGCTGATGATCCATTTCACCTCTGGTAAAGATTATGCTTTCTTTCAGGTAGTATGGGTCAAATTCAAGGCCTTGAGTACGGTAGCCAAGAGCTCTAACACCGAGCGACACCCTTAGCTCTTAAACATATTTTCACTTATTTTTTGAATGTATTTTTATTCATGATAAATAGATTTTAGTTAAAACGTATAGTGCAATATGTACAAAGACTGTGTCAATTAAAAAAATTACTATACTGATGCTTACAATCACATTTACTTTTCTTTGAGGTAAAATTTGCATTCAAAGAAATTCACAGTGCTGAAATGTTCGGTCATTGAGTTATTTCAACTCTATACATCCTAGTAACCTCCAGCCCCAAAATACAACATTCCTACCACAGCAGGACTTCGTTCACATATTCATTCAATTTTCAAACTCCACAGACAACTATGGTTCAAAGTACTTTCCTTGGACATGAGTATGGCATCTTCTCAAATTTTACTTAAACGGAATTTGATAGAAGGCACCATTTGCTAGGTCTAGATTCTTGCGCATGACGTATTGTTGGATTTTATCTGTGTTGTTGGTGTGAATACTTCCTTCCTGTTGATACTTTCATATTCCATTGCTGTGTATCTACTTTTGGACTGATAGACTTACAGGATTTTTTCCAGCTTTCGACTATCAAGAGTAAGTTTGCCGGGAACACTATCTCACATGCCTTTATGTGGGTATATGATTGCCCACTCTGCGGAGGCACCTTGGATCGGAATGTGTGAGTGAGAGAGGGGAGACCAGCGTTTAGCTTCCCAGGAAAATGACCAGTGCTGTTCTGAAGTAGCAACGCCATTGGATAATCCCACCAGCAATGCACCTCCATTCTAATAATTTCATATTGTTGAACAACATTTTGTGATTATAAAATATCATGCTGCTGATATCTGTATTTGCATAATTTCTAAATATATTAAACAATCTATACCAATGCATTTTAAATGTTATCTCTGGTGATTATCCCTTAGCCTTTTGCCCAATTTCAATTTCTTTTTTATTTTTTTCTTTTCTTTTTTTTTCTTCTTTTTTTTCTTTTTTTCTTCTTTTTTCTTTTTTTTTCTTTTTTTTTCTTTTTTTTCCCACTCCCCCTTTTTTTTTCTCCTTTTTTTCTATTTTTTTTCTTTTTTTTCCCTCAATTTCTCATTTTTAAAAGTTGATTTTCAGAACTTCTTTAAGAAGACATTTTAAAAATTTTTCAACTGGGTGGTGTAACATATATTTCCAGCCTGTAATGCCATCATCTAAGGAGCATTAGTGGTGAATTATGAAAATTTCCATGTTTATCAGGTTTATGACTTCATGGTTGTGACCAATTTTCCACGCCAAATTTGTGAGGTTGGTTTTTTCCAAATTTTCTTCTAGAAGTTTTATACTTCTCAGGTCACATTTAGACCTCTTCTTAGTTTTCAACAGAGTAATACATTTTGTTAAGTGTATCCTCAAACATTGCTCTGGTTCTAAAGAAAATTCCAGTTATGGTGATGCATGTCTACTCTCCCAGCCCTCTGGGGAGGCTGAGCCAGGACAGTCATAGGTTCAAGCCCAGCCCAGGCACCTTAGCATGGACCTCATGTCAAGGCATGAGGCAAATGATGCAAAATCTAAGATGTTATTTTTCAAGTATCTTTTGCTACAATATTGAAATGCAACTGAAATCTTCCATTGCTCTCTTATTCTTTTTGTCACTGAAAGTATTTTTTCTAGGTTTTATATAAATATATTTTATAAATTTTTCTTTGTATGCAATGATGAGTTAGAAAGTTTTCTCT
>PVIR01012495.1:0-44563 GCA_004026965.1 Petromus typicus
TGTTGGTAAGCATTAGGCTCAATTAAATATTCTCTTCTTATTTTAGGCAAAATTTTGACCTTTCATCCTGTAATTACCAGCCAGTCTATGACATCATGTATATTTTGTTCCTTTGCTATAGATTAGAAAATCTTTGAGGTCAGAAACCCCATTTTTATTTATTTTCCCTCATACCTTGACAAGAAAATACATTAAAATGTCTGAATTGCACACATGTAATATGAAGCAAAACTTTCTCATCATAGTAAATGTTCAAGTCAGAGCTGAAGGACGCAGTATAACTGTGGGAAAGTAAGTACCTCCCAGAATACTTGTCTCTGCGGCCTTTTGTTTTTAGCTTTCTCATCTCAGATCCATGTCATGCCTTCCAGCTAAGAAGTGCCAGTCAGAAATACCTATCCCCTGAGCATGGCTCGGAGTAGTTGATTATGATCCCCAGGGCCTAGTTCTTAGAAAATGCATTTGTATTATAGTTCAAAAATACCTACTCTCTATCTCTTTCCTAAGTTCCCTTTTATATTTTTACAATGTACAAGAGTACATTTGAGCAGAGTTCTGCCTTTTTACCTTTGTTTACAGAATTCTGGCTAAAAGATATTTATCCCCTAGACATGTTGAAAAATGTGTATTCTTCAGTTATTATGAATTAATCCTTTGCACCATGGAGAGAAATGCTCCAAAATGTCACTTATGGGAATATTTTCTTATATCATTGTACTACATGAAGAGAGAAGACTCTAATAGACATTTGTCATGCATTAGAAAAGAATGTAACTTTATTTTACCTTCTAAATGTGGTAAAACTTTCTAATTTTGAATAGCTAATCTGATTAAATTTTGGTTACTATTATAAATAGGTCTAAAATAAAACATTATATTTTGAAATTTGTTTTATAAAAATGCATTTAAAAGTTTAACACTTAGTTGATATTTTTAAAAAAATCCTAAGAAGTACTCATTGACTTAATGGAAACATTAGTTAACACAGGAAACATCACTTTGAAAAGTAGAAACAAGGACATTCAGTTAATTTTTAAGTAACGAACACCCAGATGATAAAAGCTTGAATATTTACATAATTTAGTCTTAATGCCTTTTATCCACATTCATGTTAGCCAGGATGTTGTGGCAAACTAGATGTCTGATTTAAATCTGATTATGTTGTATATAATTTTAATTCTGGAAGATGTTAAAACATGATACTTAGTTGAAGATCATTTCCTTCTTTGGTTTAATTTTGATTATCTTACCACAAAACTTAATTAAAGATATGAAACACCAAAGCATTGGAAATGCCTATCTATGCAGAAACCTATTGATGAGTACTTATAGTAAATTTAAACACAGTTGCCAAAAGGTGGAAGTAACCAAAATGGCCTTCAGTACTGAGTGGATAAATGAAGGTCAATAAATCCAAATGATAGAATATTCATCATTACAAAGAAATGAGAAGCCCTGTGTGGTGGGTGCAAGCATATATTCTAAGCACTCTGGGTAGCCAAGGCAGGAGAATGGCAAGTTTTTATTTTAATTTTTTAAATTCAAATCCTTATTGGTACATTATGAGTACATATCATCATTACATTCAACATTGAGAGTTTGTACTAGTATATGACATGATTGATTCTCATTTTTCCCATTCTCCCACCCACCCTACAACCCCACCCCCTATGTACATAAGCTTTGTTTCCTTTTTCTTATTAAAATCACATTCTTTTTCCCCTCGTTGTTTACCCCTACACCCTATTTCCCTTTAAATATTTTTTACTTCACAATATCTACTATATATACTAGAACTCATTTACATCTTCATTTTCTCACACCAGAGAAAAGATACGATATTTACACATCTATGACCTATTTATTTCACGTATGAGGATGTCCTCAAGGTTCATCTGTTTGAGTATGAATGACTCAATCTTAACATTTTAATGGCATATTAATACTCCATTCCATAAATTAACCACATCTTTATCCAGTCTCCAGTTGATGGGCAGTTTGGTTGTTTCCAAGATTTAGCAATCACAAACTAAGTTGAGCAACTCAGAGACTTAGGGAAACCCTGTTGCAATATCAGTACAACACTACACGTGGAGCTTAGGATGAGGGTCCTACATGAAATACCAAGTACCCTAAGACATACCTCCAAATGAAGAAAAAACTGAGCTGTCAAATCATAAAATGACCTGAAATGTCTGCAAAATGTGAGTGATACCAATTTGAAAAAGGCCATTATATAATTAAATCTATGAAATATATGACATGCAGAAAAAGGAAAAAAATAGCCTATGGAGGTAGTAAAAGTCTCCATATTTCTTGAGATTCTGATGAGTGTGTGTGGGGGGTAAAAATTAATTTCTGAACAATAAAATTATTTCACATGAAATTACAATGTTTATACCTATAAAATGTGCAACACCAAGGTGAACTCTTAGTACCTATGGATTTAGAGTGATAATATACTGCTGTAGCCTCATCAGCCATAAGAAATGAAGCTCTGTAGTGTGGAAAGTGGCTGGTGGAGAAAGTTTGCATGTTTGTGTGTGGGGGTGTATGTATAAGAAATCTCTCTTGAATTTAATTTTCCTATGATGCAGAAACTGCCATAAGAATTGCAGTGTATAAAATAGCTGCAATTCTACTAATACTATAGGAGAATTAAACAAGAGCATGACTCACCAGAAATCATTATAAAAACCAAATAACTATAAACATGTCTTCAAAAATGTATGAGATGAACTAAATTAAGCTTTTTGTTTGTTTTTTGTTTTGTTGTTGTTGTTGTTGTTTTTTACTGATCACATTGGCACTGATCAGTAGAGTCAAAGAGTCATCGGAGTGGTCATGACCTTTTTTTGTTGGTGGGGTGATAAATCCATCTAATGGCTTTTGAAAGCACCCTGGCAGTGGGCATGAGCAGCACATTTGATCTTTTAACCTCGCAGTTTGTCTTCTGCGATTTTTCTCCGAGCATGATTAACTAGTAGAGAAAAGTTGTTCTTTGACATGTTATTTTAATAGGACAAAAATAGAATCAAGCAACAACCAAAGCAGTTGGCAAATAAGAGACCAATTAAGCTAATCTTGATATATGATTGCTCTGGAACATTATGCATTTATTAAAATTATATTTTCAGGAGTAGTAAGATGAATAAAATTGATCATCTATTAACTTGATTATATATGTGCAGTTTAACCAGTATATTTTTATTTTTTAAAATTAGTATAAGGAGCAGTAGATATTAAAATTAAATGGTCTAAAATATTACAATGGATTCTCTGCTGTAGCGAAATTTGCTGTAATATTCTGTTACTTTGCAAATTGCTCTGAACTGTGTGTCCTCATATGCTGAAACCTGGTTGCTGATGTGATTAAGTATACAGACGACCTTTAGGGAGCGATTTTTGGCTTTGTCTTCATGGATTAGAGGAGCAGTATCATAAAAGGACTGGAGGGGAGTGGGTGGGCTTTTTAATTATCTGTTCCTTCCACAATGCCAGGGTAGAGCCCTTTCCTCTGGAGGACAGAACATTAAAGTCAGTGTCTTGGAAGCACAGACAAGGTCCTCAGCAGACACCAATTTGGCCTGTGGCTTGATCTTGAAGTTTTCATATTCAAAAACTGTAAAAATAAATTCTTCTGCTTTATAAGTTATGTATCTCAGGTATTTTGTTTCAACAGCACAAATGAACAAAGACACCATTACTTTCTTTTACTAAATGGAAAAAGATAAACCTTATGGCATAATTTTGTAGAATAAAAATGAAGTGAAATATCCTGATTTAAATACACATCTTTCACAAGAGCCCACTATTAAAGTAGGCAAATATTTCTTAGAAGAAATATAATTACCAAGGGCCAAGTAGATGGACACTTAATTCTATAGTAGTGTACAGAGTTCCCAAATAATACCTTGAAAGGAGTTGTTTGAAAAATTAAGGTGAAAAAAAATTAGGAAGTACATTTCCAAAGTCCTTACCTGAAATGAATTGCTACTTATTTACACAAGTAATGATACTTGTAAGGAAATTAATACTTCTTTCTAAATGACTTTTGTCTGGAGTTGAGCAATGTTTAGGTCCTGGTAAGGACAGTTAGCCTCCTACTTTTGTACTTATAGAATATTCTACCTTTAGTTTAATGTAAACTCCCTATGGACAAAGAATTTATAGATGCTGCACTATGGCAAAGGTTTAAGTTTCTTCTTTGTGAGAGAGACAATATCATTGAAATAATAATGTGACTTGTTCAACATCTTAGAAAAATTTTCATTGTGTATGCTATCTCTGCTACTTGATTTCTATGTTCAAATGCCCTCAGTCAGACCATAGAAAATACACTGATAGGCAGGAAATAAAAGAGATAGTAGTTACTGTCAGAGCGGCTATAATTGGAGAAGTAAGAAGGGCTAGGCAGTTTCTATAGTTATCTGTTACCCGAAAGGTCTGTTTTAAGATGAAAACCCTGGGTCGGGGATTTAGCTCAGTGGTTCCGGCGCCTGTCTTGCAAGCGCAAGTACCGAGGTTCGATTCCCCGGTAACCACATACAATACTGAGCATGGAGACTCACGCTCAGCAGCAATCAGCACCACATACCACAATGCCGGATGTGGTGGCTCATGCCTATAATCCCAGCACTCAAGAGGCAGAGGCAGGAGGATTGCTGTGATGTGAATTTGAGGCTGAGCTCAGGGCCAGCCTGAACTACAAAATGAGACCCTGTCTCAAAAAAGAAAAAAAGAAAAACAAACAAACAAAAAGATGAAAACCCTAAAGAAACAAGTTTGCATGTGGATGTGTATAACAGCTGAAGTAGCAGCAGTCAGTAATAAGAATGCAACAGAGGGCCTTTGCATCAGTCTACATCTTGATCATTTTTATTTATTTTTTAAAGTTTCAGCACAGGTTAGGTTTCTACATTCTCATGCTGAGTTCCAATCTGTGATCTTCCTTCCTCAATTCCTTGAGTTCTGAAAGTATATGAATGCACCACCCTTCATGATCCAGTGTTCTTTTTAAAAATTTTAGCTCTGCTTTTTTTTTTCTCAAGAAAATGCAAAGAAAAAAAAAAGACATAGGAGATAAGTTTTGTAGAATATCCATTTATAGGTCATGCTCATTAGCTTTAGCATAAACACTAGCTAATTTAAGCACTGCAATAACTCATTTAAGGTAAACACTATTAATTCCATCCTTGTAAGGAAATTTATAGCTTGTCAAATAAAAAATAAAAACCTTCCCCAACATTCTATAGGTACCAAAAGAAGAAGCCACAATTTTTATCCATACCTCATGCTTTAAATCTATTATTTTTCATTTTTCTCATCCATGCTTTCAGACACAGAATGAGTTACTAACCATTTACTTCCTGGAAAAAAACAAAATTCAATCAGTTTGCTTATAAAAATGTAATTAATGCATCATTTAAAATACATAAATATCTTGTAATTGTAATTTTTCATTAAATGAAATATTGGATTTAGAGACATTCTGTTCAGATTATAAAATATATTTTGGCCCAGGGTAACATTCTAGTAAAGGAGATCAAGATGGTGATCATCTGGCTCTTTAAACATATTCTTTCTTTTTCCCAGTACATGAGATCACTCCCTCACCTACTGAAGTCAGCTCTTGGTCTATTGACAGGCTTCATTAATAAACTGTGAGCAGAAGTTATGTAATCATTTCTGGAAAAATGTCCTAAGAGCCATGAAATACTTTATATCTCACTGAGGAACGGTAGTATGTGGTTATCCTCTGAAGTACTGTAATGAAGACAGAGCAAAAAAAAAAAAAAAATCAGATGTAAAGATTAGTTCATTAGCATAAAGTATTTGGTGCATTAGCTTTCAGTGATATATTTGTAGCTGATACAAAGTAATTTTTAAGAAATATTTACAAGAATATTATATTTAATCTATGGTGTATATTTAGTGTAACACTAAGATTTTATTCTCTGAAGAAACAACTTACATGATTTTTTCCAATTTTTCTAATTGTTTTCAAGATTCAAAGTCTGTAGCAATAAGTTGGTGTGTGTTCTTTTTGTCAGTGAAAATGATCAAGTGCATTTTGAGTAAGAATTTAAATATGTTAGGATGACACAAGTAATTTATATCCTGGATTCTATATGTGAGAATAAAGTGTGTAGATACAGTGTTATAAAGGTAACAATGATAGTGAACAGGGGCAATCATTTGATTATGAGAAGCTTATGGCTAAGTATCAGTTTGTCTTTTTGTAACTGCTAAATTGTGAAATTCTATGATATTATTTAAATATACTCTCTAATGTTTTTATTTATCTCTGATAGACAAGTAAAAGCATGGATATTAAAGAGATCAAAATGATGTTTTAGTACCAGTGTCCTGTGTCCAATGATATCTACAAACTAGCTAATAAATATACTCATCAATTGACATAGTATTTTTAAAGAAAATACTTAATGTTGACTTTTTAAGCAAATTTGATGCATATAATGCATTAGTAATAACAGTTCTTATGCCATGCATTAATGATATTTGTACATTGGTACCACTTGACCCGTGTCTCCATTTCCCCATCCTCTAACCTCTGAAATCAATTTCACCACTGTCATTTTAACTAGTTCAATATTTTAAATCCATACTTAAGTGATAGCATTTAAAATGTGTGTCTCTGTGCTTGATTTCTTTCACTTAGAATAAACTACTCTGATTTTACGTTGTCTAAATTGATAAGATTTTCTTATTTTTAGAGCTGAAATACATTCCATAGTATATACATACACGCACACATATGGCTGATTATATATCTATATCTCATAGAGAGATATAGATATATAATTAGACATCTACTAATGGACACCCACTTATGTTGTTTCATATGTTCGCTAGAATTGAACATGGAAGTACTGATATTCACATTGATATTATCTCACCTTTTCAAGAAATACCCGGTGTTTTTGTTTTTGTTGTTGTTGATTGTCTGTTTTTTTTGAGACAGGGTCTCACTTTGTAGCTCAGGCGGGCCCTAAACTCAGCCTGAAACTCAGCAATCCTCTTGTCTCTGTTTTCTGAGTGCTGGGATTATAGGCATTAGCCACACAGTGCCTGGCACTGTGGTATGTGGTACTGATTGCAGGTAGGCGTGAGTAACGAAAGTTGACATTGTTGTATGTTGTTACCAAGGATCAAATTAGGGACCTTCTGCTTGCAAGGTAGGTACTGGAATCACTGATCTAAATTCCCGGCACTGGTGATGGTTTTCTGAATCATATATACAGTGTACATGGGCTACATTTTCTTCATACCCTAGCCAAAATTTATTTTTATCCCAAAGTACTTTTTATGCTATAGAGATTTATACTTCATTGAGAAGTGTGGAGCAGAGATTTTCCAATTAATATAAAATAAATTTATCTACTATTAAAGCCTAGTCTTTTATTAATTTTGTATTGTTTAGGTGGTTTTCTTAGAAAAGACTAAAAATACACCTAAGAAATACTTATTCCACAATTTGGCACATATTATAGAGTGACTTTATTTATGAACTACACTTAATGAATTCTTTATCTAGCTCCTTAAGTAGGTGTTCTTAGTGTATGCCACCCATATGCAAAGATAAAAATGATGCATAAATTACTCAGAACAACACCTACTGATTCCTTATAAAGTTAGAAAACTTTTTAAATAACAAGTCAAAATGAATTTAAGCTTATGCAACAAGTATAGACATTATTGTTTTTTGAGGATCTGCCAAATCTTTTAACCAAAATGTTTTACTAGTAATGAAAACTACTTCTTGGTCTATCTTGGATGTATGAAATATATATATATATATATATAATTTATATAATACCCACTAAGGAAGGATATCTCTCTATTATACATGGGAAAAACATTATTGAGTTTAATGCTATTTCAGCTCTCATATTGTCTAAGGCTTATACATCTGAAATAACAGGCTCAACATCAAAGACTCAAAAATATAAATGTTCTATTTCCTAAAATGTGATTAGAACTGAAAAAATGAGAGAAACTTCTACCTTATAATATTTATTTCCCATGATCTATGACTACAAAACTGGATTTCTTACTATATTAGAGCCCTTCTTGACTGTCTTCTTATACTGCATTCTGTAGTGTAACTAGGAGGACATAAACTCAAAAATGTGTATAGCTGTGAAGAGGTGAAATGAATTTTCACCTTTTTAAATTAAAAAGTTTATAATATTTAGAGTATGCTTCTGTGGTGTCTCCTAATTTCAAGAAGTTTTGTTTTTTATTTACCCCCTTAGGCTGTTATATTTCCAATGGAAGGCACCACCATAATGAGTTAGTTAAACTTAAAATAACCTTTCTTTAACTATTATATGACATACTTTTTGAGGTACAAATGATAAAACACACAAGTGTGCATGCACGCACACACACACACACACACTATATATATATGTTAGAAAGTTGTAACTTTTTTAGTAATTATCACAGTTGTTTTGATATGTTATTTTATCATAGTTTATATGGCTTTATTTCCAGAGTGGTATATTTAATAGAATATGCCTCAAAAGACCTTAAATTAATATTTGTCTCTCCCAAGCCATTGTAGAAGCAAGCCCTACCACATCATTTTAATTTCAAGGTCCTTATTATTTTTCAGATCTGAAACAAATACTAAATCAGGCATGGTATTTCATGCTTATATTCCTAGCTTTGGGGGAGGATAAAACAGGAGACTCATGAGGGTTTCTTTATTTGTTAACTTTTTAAATCATTTTATTTGTACATGTTTGTAGCACATAATGACTGCACTCCTACATAATGACACCCTGTCTCAGAAAGAAAACAAAACAAAAAATCTTATTAATGTCATTTAAACTTGAAGAGGGCTTTCCTCTCTTTTACATTTTTGATTAGGTATGTTTTTACTATGAATATGCATAAGTAAAACCTGATAAAACAAGAATTTGCTGTTTAGTTCTGTACTTGAAATTTTATATACTACTTGAAGGATTTCTCTAATCAACTGCCAAGGCTTATAAAACCTAGTCTATACAAACACAATGTTAGTCTTTGATTTCCCTTTCCTTTTCTTAATGAGACTGAAATAGTTCTGTTCAAAATATACCAATGAACTCAATTTATTTTAAAAAATAAACTATGTGTTAAGTGAAACTCAGTTGCTCTGAATAAAAGGTTTTGACACTTCTCTGTAATGGTCTTTTTAAGTTGCAAATGCTATGACAACTAACAACCAATATGCAAAGGAATGAACTTGGTTCCTTGCTCACAAGAGAAAAAATATAAAATTAAGCAGGTATCTATCATTTAAACACATATTTGACATTAGCTATGTCATGTTAGTTGGTGTGGGATGAGTTAGTGAGAAATAGGCCTATTTTACAAAGTCAGCCCAGATTAAGGTATCAAGAGGATGACTATAATGGGTATCTCACAAAGTGTGGATATCTGGGGCCTCCTCACTATAAGAAAAGCATTAGAGGTCATTGTTTATCCATTCAACCATGAGGCAGTGATTACTTGTTGTCCCACTAGATCCGTTTTCCCTCTTCCCTTCTATAGAAATAGAAAACCTGACCTTAGTTTATCCCCAGGTTTCTAAGAATCAAGGTTCCACTACTCAACTCTTGCTTCTGTATAAGAACACTTGACTTTTTTCTTTGTCTTAGGGCTGAAGCAGAGCTAACAGGTGAAATTTCTGAACAAACAAGTCATAGTCTTCCCACCCTCTTCCTTGGTCCCTTCACTAGTACCTGAGAAGAACGTGTGCTGGCTGGAGCTGGAATAGCTATCTGAACTACAAAAGAGAACTTTTGCAGTAATGTAGTTATGCAGCCACCTCATTGTTATCACTGCCTTCTTATTTGAAAAATCAAGTACATTTTCTTAGTTCTTGATGTCTGTAATTTTGAATTCTGTATGATTTACAGCCCAAATCTAAATTCAGTGATTATAAGAAAAAAAATCATTGATAGTCTGATGTGGCCAAAAATATATGTGAGACACAGATTGGTCTGGGCTAAAAGAGGAGCAATTTCTTGTGTCCACCAGGAGAATTTCAAGCAGGAGAATATAAATGAGGCATATGAAAACACGATCATGAATTATTATCATACAATCCTAGAAGATGGATATGGATCCATGGTCTTCTCAATTACAAGGGATGGCCATTGTGAGACTTGGATATTTGAGCTGATATGTATGACTACACATGAGATGATCCAGACAGAACAATTCTACATAGGAAAACAGTAAGCAAGAGGGAGCAATAAAATTGACACCAATAGAAGATTTAAACCCTTTGGTCACAGAGGGCAATGAGAAGAGCAACTGTGGAAGATGAGGTTAGAAAACATGGTTGGAGCCACAACAAATCAGTTTTGGTACCAAAAGGATAAAAGCAAAACCAAACAAGTATACTCTAGAATTTTGTCTCAACATCTTCTCTTTAGTTAATTCTCTTTCTCCCTAGTACATTTTGCGTTTTTCCCAACATCTTTTTTCTAGTCTTTTCTTCCTTTAACTCAGGCAGTGTGCTCCACTATTTCCAGAATCCGAACTGCAAGACAGTATTCTGTTTCAATGGTGGATTTCAGTATCCTGTGGTATATGAAGGACTAGCAAAAGAGATTCACCACTGTACTTCATAATTTGCTTTAAATATTTCATAACAAAAACTTGTCAGACCACTTTTTTGATGAGCATCAATGCATTAATTTAGGAATTCTCCATATTTATAAAATATACATTAAATATTAATGCATCAAAAGATCATACATTTCTAATTATTTTATGAAATATACTATTGATAATAAGTGTGCATTTAAATAAAGATTCTGTCTGCATTATCATTTCAGAATAGTCTAGAGGTCCCATCAACCAGTAACTGTTTAGAACAATCTATGTTTTCAGTTGAGAGTGAATGGAATGTATTTAACCTTGAGCCCTATAAGAAAATGTCTTGAGTTCTAAATATGTGATTTCAAAAATGTTGTCAGTACAAAGGTACACAGAAAAAAAATCTATAATTCTGTTAGAGACGTTGAGGCCTGTGAAGATGAAACCACAGTGCTCATTACTTTCAAAATTTTTAGAATAATTTTTTGTGTACTATTGATAGATTATATTAGCTCTTAGAAGCTTACTGGGGATTATGTATGCAATATGTATTAAATTTTTAATTTTTCATCTATTATGCATTTATATTGGTATGCAAATGGATTATATATCCTAAAAATTGGGTAATAATTGTGGGTAATAATACTATTATAAATTGATACAATTGAAATTTATGCAGCCATAAAAATATTGACGTATCTTCATAGATAAAATTAAAAAATTGTTCATGATGTATTGTATGATGTACTGAAGAATATTAAAGGTGGACTGCAAAATGTATGTAGTATGATTTTTAGGGAAGGGAGATTAGTACAGATTACAGGGTGGGTGAATAATGGAGCATACAAATGTAGACAGATATTCTTATAATTTGTGTTCCAGTAATTGTGTGTCTCTAGAAGATAAAAATAAGAATTTTTCCTCTCTTTATACTTACCTATTTTCAGTGTAATAATAATTATTTTAGTACAAAGAAATATAATTCAGGACAAAATACTGAGTAAACTTGTCAAATAAAATCATTATAATTTTTATTGATGAGAAATACAGGTATTAAGAATCTACCATTGTTTGAAAATAATTTATATTCAAGGGAGATAACTTTGTGTGTGTAGAGATGCACATTTTTAAGAGTATAGGAGTCTTAGATGGATTGTTGAGCCAAAGGCAAAAAAAAAAAAAATCAACTTTTTGTCAGCTTTACTTTATTTTGTGATCATATACACCAAGCAAACAAAAGCTTTCACCACGATAAAGTTTGTGATGGTCATGAATTCAGTTGAAGATAAAAATTGACCATGAAGTAAAGGCATTGGATGTATCTGTCCAGTTTATTTTACTTGGTAGTTGGGGGTGGTAAAGTGTTTTCTGACTTATAAAACATCCAAACCTTAAAAGCCTGAGACATAAAAGAGGAAGTACATTTGAGGAACTGAAGGCAAGCATGGGTAAAATGTTTCAAATAAATTGATTGAGGTGAATCTTTGGTTGGGGAAAGTGGCAAACAAGGACTGGGTCATGTGGCACCTACAGATAATACTAACTTTTTCACTCCTATTCCAAGAGAAGCAGGACGAAGACACAAGAGTTTTTATTACACGGAGTCATAGGATCATCTTTATTTTTTAAAATCATCATAACTCATTTATAGAAAGAAAACTTTTGTTGGGAGGGTACTTTTTTGAGACCAAACGATCAGCACACTGGGGAGGAAGAGAGACCAGCCAACTGTGACAGTAAGCTATATCAGGTCATGAAAGTGTTTTTATTTGGACTAGAATAACAAATGCAGACATTTAAAAGAAAACTTTGGGTTGTAGAATCTACATGTTATAAAGCTTGGCTAAATGAGGGTGAATGAGACAGAAATCATAAATGACTGCCAAGTTCTGATAGGAGAAGTTTAGTAGATTGTAGTTCCATTTCTTAAGGTGAGATCCACAAGGGGATGAGCCAGTTTCAGCTAGAATTGGATTTCCTTTTTAAATTCTCATCGTTTTCAGTTTGTTGCAGATTTACTCAGTAAGTAGTAGAAAATATCTGTGTAGACTATGTAGATCTTCTTGTAAAATTATTTACTTCTAAATGATTATCCATTGCATAAAAACATGATACCTACTGTATAACTCAAATGTTTCATTTTTACAAGAAATCTTTCCTGAAAAAATTGGCCCTCAAGTTTCACCCCACCAGGAAACAATTACCTAATATGAAGTATTGTTTTGTTAAAAACAATTTAATGGAGAATCCATAAAAAGTCTTTTAGGTGTGAAATAGAAAGCTATCTGGCATGCTATATCTAGTGATGTAGACCTTGACTATTCTACAATATATCTGTATTGTATATATCTGACAGATATAAAAATATATTATGAATTCACTTTAACTTAGTCTTAGATGGAAAAGTACTTTCCTTGAAAGAGTAACATAAAGAATTTTATTGTCAACCAAATTCAAATAAAGTTTTTAAAAAACCATATTAAATGTATTATAGAACATGTATATAATGAAAAATACATTCATGTAGTGCCTTTCTGTGTAAAACTAAACAAAAATCTATAGCTCCTAAAATGTCTTATTTTGAAATTTCCCTTTGGTGGAAAAGTTTTTAAATCCCATGTTCTCTCCATGTCTTTATTACAACACTACTTATAGCTCTTGTCTGAAAGGATAAACAGTACTTATTTTAAAAAATCATCTTACAAAAACAGCAGTTTTCAAAGAAAATGGAGTCGAAGGTTCCAAAATGTTTACTGAGGCTCACAACACAAAGTTATTTTTCCTGCAGCAACTTCAAAATGAAGACTTCTTAACAAATAACAATAAGTATGTTTGTTGTTGTAAAGTAAAAATAATAACTGTGTTGGTCAAAATCAAGAGAAATAGCCTGAAGGCTTCCTTGATCTACCTTAGGTTTATGAACATGATAACCTTCAAGGCCATCTTTTTTTGTGTCTTTGGATACAAATTTATTTGTAGCTCAGGTCACATTTACTAGTGTAGGCAGCAACGCGGTCTTTTTGGGCTTGAAGCACTATAAAAGAGAGCTGGCATATGCCACAAAAATAAGCACACAAAATTCCCAAAACACTACTGAAGTAGTTATAATCCTTGGGATTTGATGAGCTTCTGGAAAAGGTGCCATTGATACTGAGAAGTTCTGCACTATGAAAACTGTTAGAAGAGGGGCAATCGCCACAGAGAAGTAACACATATTAATACCACCCAGTTTGAAAAAAAAATTTGCTAAGCCTGTGGCACTGAATGAGCCCAGTAGGGGTAAATTGGGAAAGTATGACAAGGCACATTTGAATCTAGAGTTTTGACTTCACTTAAAGTTTAAGAGGAAGCCATAGAATGGTTTGAAGGGCTGTAAGGATGAGCTGTATTTTTCCCTCTCTTTTTCAGTAATGAGAATCAAATCCAGGGCCTTGTACATGCCAGGGATATACTCTCTTAACAAGATCCCTCTGATTCTTTTGAAGGGCACAAAAGGCGCAAGGGATCACTCAGGTACAGACGGGCAAAGAAATCGTGCGTCCATGTGCAGTGAGGTCAGAACTTCCGATTTCATAAGTCGTGTGCTTTCAGAAGCTGAATGAACACTTAGATAAGAGCACGGAACTTGTTCAACAAGACTGGGCCCCTTGTTTTATTAGATTTTCCCAGATTGCGTGTTCACCCATGATATTAAAAGCTCACGGTAAGATCAGTCCCGTTACAGGACATACAGTCCTAGTTATGACCCCGCCCTGCTGAATTCAATCTTGCATCTTACATCATTTTTTTCAGAAAAAGAGTGAACTAATAATATATATGCTGCTATGTAGTTCAATATTAAAGTGTATTTTTTCTGGTTCTGAAACTAAACTTAGGCTGGAATGCCTGGTCACCTTAAAAGGCTCTTTTGGTTTTACAAGTGCCTTGGACGAAGGTAGTGGCAGAATGAAATTGAAACATCACATAAAGTCTAATTTTCAGTAAGCATTTAGAGGATTTGTAGGTGACTTCAATGGGAGAGGTCTTTTGTTGTTGTTGTTAGAGAAAGGAAAAATCAAGTATCATAAAGGATGAACTAATGGTTGATGATGTCATTTAAGTGATAATCTTAACTCTGAACATCAGTTTAATCATTTAGAAACTGAGAAATCCATGTGTCCCAAATGAAAACTTCACGTTCTTACTGTACTTGCTTAGGGTTCTAAATTCTATTCCCACATTTTAAACTATTTATTATTTTCATCTCTCTGTAATTTAATTCTCTACTTTTTAATAATATTAAAGAAAAGGAGCTCCTTTTTCTGAGGTTGTAGACATGAATGTTAAAACTGAGAATCAAGTCGTGTCATATTCTGGTACAAAGTCTCAATGTTGAGTGTGATAATGATGTGTATTCATAATGTACCAATAAAGATTTGAATTTTAAAAAAGAAAAGATACTTAAGCTGAAGACAGCCGCACAGATCTATAGTTCCAGCTCCTCAGGAAACTAAGGTAGTAGGATAGCTTGAGCCTAGGGGTTCAAGACTAATGTAGACAACATAACAAGACCTGACAAGGAAAAATATGTCAGAACATAGTAAGTTTTAAAAGTCTCAAACCCCAAATTGCCACAAAGTATTTCTTTTATTATTTCAATCAGCAAAACTAATCAAATACCTGTTCTCGGATGCAAAGAAGACTAAGAAATGCAGTAATAGGCTGGATAGACTCTCAGCAGTACTACTGTAGTACTGAGTGTACAAGTTATATAAATCTGTAAAGATCATAAACTATGCCCCCAGTACAACAAGTATGATTGATGAATATTGAAGTATGTTTTAAAATAAGGCACTTGGATTGAAATAGTCATCATGAAATTCTGTATGGGAGCCACCTATGAAGATGAAAGTAGAATAACCCTGGCGATGAGAAAGTCAATGTGATTTTTCATGTTATTCATGTCATTTTCTTTACAATTAGATTAGGGACACTACAATCATTAATGATTATTATATCTTAAAGATATATATGTGTGTACTCGGTATATGATTATTTTGACCTCTTGGGTAAATTATTTTAACTGTAAAAGAAATAGAGTGGCTGGGGATTTAGTTCAGGGGTTCCAGCACCTGCCTTGCAAGTGCAAGTGCCCGGGTTTGACCCTGAGAAACCACATACAGCAATGCTGGGTGTGGAGACTCATGCCCACCAGAAATCTATGCCACATACCACAGTGCTGGGTGTGATGGCTCACGCCTTTATTCCCAGCACTTGGCAGGCAGAGGCAGGAGAGTTCCTGTGATTTCGAGGCAAATTCAATGTGTTTTATATGAGTTTGTTTTTAAATTGATACATAAGATAAATATTACAGTTTTATGTAGAAAATACTGGCATATAGAACATCAGTATTTATAAGATCTCTTGTTCATGTAAAATTATAATTTTACTGAACATTATGCAGTGTACTTTATGAGTGGCATGCTTGGAATCATCTTGAAAAATTATCTATAGCATTATAGTTGTCACATAGTGATTTTTGTTCGTTTGAAATTTTCCCTAGTTTTTCAAGCTATCATGTGAACATTAATCTTTTTCTTGTGTGACACATTAAACCAAACCCAATAAAACTCAAGACCTGTGTGTATGTGTGTTCTGACTTATATGATTGGAGACTCTAAGGAAAACTGAGCAAGTTTTCATTGGAATAAAGGTGTCCTGGCCTCTCTCCTCAGTTATATGCCTTTGAGAATGAACCAGGATGGAAGTTCTTGTCTTATGACTCTCAGGTAAAAATCTCCGAGAAGCAACATCTGTTTTTCCAATTTGACTCTAGTCGCAAACTTGACTCTACAACAGGATATCATAGATTTTGTGTACGGTTTTGTTGGAGTGAGACTGGTACTTTTAAGGGAAAAAGAAACAACCTTGATATGGGCAGAGCTTCCCAATTCTCTCTCGTTTGTTATATTCTATGATCTACTCTATTTTTCTTTTTAAATTGTTTTTATTTGTACACATGTGCAATATATAATGGTGACATTTGCCATGCAGCACTAATACGTGAGCATACCATCTACAATGTTTTTAGAATCTTGAGTTTTATTACTTTATTATTTAATTTTCAAAATCATTATAAAAATGTGTTTTAATGGCTTCACGTGTGTGTTTGTCCCGCCACTGCATTATAATGCACACAAAGTAAGGTGTAATTTAAATTCTTTGAAAACTGCTTTTAAGAAGGAAGTGAAAACATAAATGATTGGTCCATTTTATTACATTATATAACATCTATATTTTGTTTCCTTTTGTAAAAGTATAAGTAAAGAAAGAAGGTACTTGACCAGTATAAATTATAGACATTATAAAATCATATAAGCCCAATTACAGAGCAATAAACACAAATAACAGCCAACTCTCCTGCTTTAAATCTTTATGTGAATAAATTCATGTTATTATTTATCACTTATTAGAAACAAAAAGAGCCACATGTGTAGCTTTGTAGAGCAGGATATGATGAAGTACTGTTTTAAAGACCTTATTAAACACTTCAGTGGAATAGGAAGTCATTTACATAGTCATTAATACCCATCACAGAATTGAAACTATGAATCTTTGGGAAAATTCTGCTACTACCTCATAATTTTATTGTTACTCTTTTTTTCTTTTATCAACAACTAATACATTTAATAAAAATCCATTGGGAATATCCATATGCTATGCTGTGAATAAAACATTAGGGAAAAATTAAACGATTAATAAAAACTTTAAAATGGAGTTTTGAGTTCAGTTACAAAAGCACAGTTAGAGACACATGGAGAAGTATAGCTTAAAAAAACCCTACAACTAAATTAACAGACTCATTACCAATGAATAAAATTATTATAGCAAGTATATGAAATTGTGTAAGTCATAATACAAATTTAGAATAAAATCTTTTATATAATGAAAGTAGAAGTGGTCCAGTAAAATTGACTATATTTTAGATATGTTAAGAGTTAACATTAGTCTTTTTCTTGAGAATTTGAAAAGTAATTTGATTATCTACTGTTTATTATTATAATATTCACTTTGATTTAAAAATTTAATTACCTGAAAAAGAGAGTAAATTTTACAAACACATACAATTATATATATATATATTCCAATTTAAATGCAACTAATATTATCACAAACATGTACTAATTAATATAAGTAAAATTTAATCATTGAAAAGAATTATTGTGATATCTTTTTATATTCAAATAAAATGTGATTGACTCACATTTAAGTAGCTAGCCTTAAATAGACTTCAGTTTCACTAAAGCAGTTATAAAAATTCTTGGGCAGGTATGTTTGTCTCCTGAACTTAAACTTTTCAAAATAGATATATACATGATTAAAATATTTGATCATAAATATATATTATATATTAGTCCACAGTTTTATCTTGTTGAGCATTTCTTTTCTTTAAACAGTTTTGGCATGTATTGTATGAATTTAAAAAGAGAATAAGAAATCTACATTTTAAAGTTTCACGTATTTCCATAAATGAGATGTTTTTTCTTCCTGGTATTACTTTCAGTTAGATTACTAGCAAATGCTAAAATACAACACAAAAACAAGTTCCTGGCAAGTCTTTATATGCACCAAATAGGCAACAAACTGGCTTGACACCCCAAGACTGAAACAAAACAAAGATCAGTAGGTCAAGAGAGGGTGAGCCAGATCTGGCATTTTTCTTTTGCCCAACCCAGCAACAGAAGGCATCCAACGAAATTAATTTCTGCCTGAATTAACATTTCTCTGACATTACAAGAAGAGCCTAGTAAAACTGGTAAGTGTTGCTAGACAGATCCTTGTTAACAATCTCACTCAGGGGCTGGAGGTCTAAGACATCCCTAAGTGTCCTAGCAATACTCTGGGTGGCTGAGTGGCATGGGTGAAAAGAACCCTCCTGGGACTACCATTCTAGACCAAGAAGCATCCTTGTTCCTATGATTCTGAGGCTGCCCTCTCTTAGAAGGAGAAGTAGAGATAGCCACAGGGCCTGGTACAGAGTGACTCCAACAATCTCCCAGACAGTAAATACTCCATTCTCAATGTGCAAAAGGATCTTGCCACCAATGTCGTGGCACTGAAAGCCTCTTTATATCTGCAGGTTTCAGATGAGCTTTTCTCACGTGGAACAACCAACTGTACAGACTGAAATAGGAAGAAAAGCAAAATCCTAATAGTGACCTGAACCAGAAAGTATCTCTGACCTGATTACTGGGCTTGAACATTCATTCTCCATTCAGAGCAACTTAATGACCACAGGGCAGTATTTGTGGTGTTCACTGAAGGAAGGACTAGCCAGGACAGACACACTGGGCCTGTGGCCCTAAAAATTGGCCCTCTCCTTTCCAGTGTTTCCATCAAAACAGCTGGAATATGCCAGTATAAGGACTCTGCTGCAAAAATCACACCATGTCAAGAAAGGCTCTTTTTCTCCATAGATCTTGCAAATCCCTACTCCACCTAGAGTTACTACTCTGGAAGAACACTTTCTGCTCCCTCAGTCAATATCGTGAAGGATTTTTGAGAGTACAATTGTTACTCATTAAACCAACTCTCCCATAACACCACAATGAAGTCTCTAAAATATTCCTTTTTATGATGCAATTCAAAGTTCATACTGAGCTATATCCCTGGCCCTATTTTATTTTATTATTTTTATTTTTATGTATTTATTTATTTATTTTGAGACAAGGTCTCACTTTGTAGTTCAGGCTAGCCCTGAACTCAGCCTCAAACTCAGCAATCCTCCTGCCTCTGCCTCCCAGGTGCTGGAATTATAGGTGTGAGCCACCATGCCCAGCACTGTGGTATGTGGTACTGATTACTGGTGGGGTAAGTCACCACTGACAGTATTTGGTTACTGGGGGATCGAACCCAGGCCCTTGGTCTTTCAAGGCAAGCTCCAGAACCACTGAGATAAATCCCCAGCCCTATTTTATTTTAGTTTAGTTTATAGTTTTGAGATAGGTTCTCATTAACTCTCTAAATGCCCTATGTTCAGCTCAAACTTCTTTTTTTAAAATATATTATTATCTTTATTGGTACATTACATATACGCATCATAATGGGGATTTATACCAGTATAAGACACAACTTATTTATCATTTTTTCCCATAGCCCTACCCACCCTACTGCGCCCCATATACATAAAATTT
The DNA here is from genome assembly GCA_004026965.1 of Petromus typicus. NCBI lineage: Eukaryota > Metazoa > Chordata > Mammalia > Rodentia > Petromuridae > Petromus > Petromus typicus. The sequence continues at coordinate 19,794 of PVIR01012495.1, forward strand.
GTTTCCTTTTTTGTTATAATCTCATTATTTTCCCCCTTCACCCTATTTTACTTTGAGCATTTTCTATTTCACAATATATAATATACAATTCTAGGACTCATTTACATCTTTATTTTCTCATACCAGAGAAACTTCTAAGCTTCTTTTCTAAGTGTTCCAGAGTGCCAGGATTAAGGTTGAACACCTCTACACATGGTTTAAAGTATCCTTCTTCAGGGAATAAGTTCAAAGTTCTTATTATTCCATAAGTAATACCATGCACTTATTTCCACATCATTTACTTGGTATTAGGTATTATAAGCAATAAAGAGATGATTTAAATAGGAGGATATTTGTAGGTTGCATGTAAATATTACACCATTTTAAATAAGGAACTTGAACATCCATGGATTTTGGTATCACTAGGATGTCCTGGACTAATCTCCACAGGATAAGAAAGGAGTTGTAAGAGAGTATTAAGGAAGTTCAGTAAAGTCTCGCAGTATGAAATCAGCATGCAAGGACCAATTCCACTTCTGCATAGTGACACTGGACAAATACAATCCAAGGTTAAGATTGCAATGATATTTTGAACTTTTCCAAAGAAAATGAAACACTCATAGAAGAACTTAAAGAAACATGCACAGAATCTGTACTTAAAGTTCCTGAATGCTATTCTAATAAATCAAGGCCTAAACATATGGAAAAATACTATGTTAATGTTTTGGAAGATTCACCATAGGAAAGAGGTAATTTCTCTCTAAATTGATCTGTATTTTTAACACAATTCTTATCAAAATTTAAAGAATATTTTTTACATACCCAAGATATTTTAAAATTTATACAGAATGACACAAGATTTAGAATAACCAAAAGATTTTTTTAAGGCAAAATAAGTTTGGAAGAATCAGTCTTACTGGTTAAAGTCTGTTACATAGCTATAGTAATCAAGACCCTGAGATTGGAGGTGGATAAACACACAAAGAGATGTAATGGAGTACAGAGCTCAGAACAGTTTCAAGGATACATCAAATTTGTTTTACAGCTTTTCTGAGGTATAATTTACATACAAAATTCATATATTATTAATGTGTACAGTTGAAGCGATTTGAACACAATGTGGTTGTGAAACTATCACCACAGTGTAATTAAGATGTCAATTGCTTCCCAAAGTTTCTTTGTGCCCCTGTCTTTTCCACAAATTGGAAAATCTAGTGGAGGAAGTACAGCCTTTTCAAAAAATAGTGCTTTGGTAATTGGATATCCATAGGGAAAAGAATGAATCTCAACCTAAAAATCTCAAGGGCTTAAATGTAGAATAAAACTTAAAATATAGGGAAAAAAAGAAAACATTGTTTAAGATCTAGATCTAAGCAAAATGTTCTCAGATTACAAACCAAAGGCATGATTAATAAAAATAACAATTTCATAAACTAAATGTCACAAAGATGGTTTTTTATTAAATGTCCTGTGAGTGTAAAATATTATGTGTAGGCCAAAAAAGGTTATTTGTAGCCAGATGTTTGATCATAGACTAGTATCTAGAATATATATAGAACTCTCAAAATTCAACACTGTGTAATACCATCAAAAGTAGCAAGCAGTAGTTCAGCAAAGTACAGATGTGTATAAGTGTATATAAGTGCACCAAAATACATTTAGCAGCAATAGCTGTTAATGAAGTGAAAATTAAGTCAAAATGAGACACCATCATACACCAGTCAAAATGGCTGGCATGAAAATTGAAGGGAAACACAAATACACACCATATACTGATGAAGCAGAGAAGCTGTGTCACTAATATGTTGCTGGTGACAATGTAAAATAGTACACTATAGTAAAATACACACTCTGGAAAATAGGCAGTTCATTTTATTTGTTTGTTCTCTTATTTATTTATTCATCCATTCATTCAGGTACCAGTGATTACACTCAGGACCTTGCACTTTCCAAGCAGGTGCAGTGCCACTGCGCTGCATACCTGATCCACAAGTTCATTTTAAAATAAAATTAGACTTAGCATATGACTCGTAGAATAAAAACTTATTTTCAAGCCAAATCTCGTACACACACATTCATAGTATCCTTATTTGAAATAGTCAAACAATGGGTATTATGTCAGTGATAGAAAAAAACAGGTCCATCACTATTTTGAAATAATACCTATCAATATAAAGGTAAAAAATATGTCAAAAGATGATAGAGTTTAGATCCACAGATAAAGTCCTGAATGTGTTTACATGAGAAAGTGGGAGGTTGAACATAAACTAATATACTAGAAGCAAAATACACTTAAGCTGATTTCTCTCAGCCTGAAATCCACAAAAGTCCTAAACGCATCATGAAGTAAGTTGGTTGGGGATGCTTTTCTCTTGCGTGTATATGCTTCTGTATGGTTATTGAAACAGATATTACCTTCTTAGTGAACTTCTGAATCTGCTCAGTGTCTGAAGAGCAAGAATAGAGAGCTTGCAGATTAGATTCTTTTCAGTTGAGGTGAGACATTGTTCAACATAAAATTAACGTACGCCTTTCATTGTCACTCAGTACATGCATGATATTTTCCACTATTTTAGCATAAAATGTTTTCATCACCTCCAAGGAAACACAATAACTTTTAAGCCATCACTGCACATTTCTCCTTCAGTACATATATCCTCTAGCAGACACTAATCTTTCTGTAACTGATGATTTGCATATTCCTATTTCCTTATAAATGGAATTCTACAATACTTGATAATTTGTGATTACTTTCTTATATTTAGTATGATGTTACAGGGGTAAAGTAAAAGTGGTAGGTGTGACTATAATAGAGTAAGAAAAGGTGCCTCACATTGATACTACAATTAACATTCTTGATTGGTCTGCATAAATTACTGCATTCATAAATGGTGAAATCTAAATAAGACCTGTCAATCACTTGACCTGAGTTTGGACATTATTCTTCATAATGTAATACTAACTGGACCTTAACTTCTTATAAGTTTATAAGCATTGCAAGTTAAGAAGTCTTTTAAAATAGGCTTAGCCATTTCTTCAAATCTTGGCCCTAGTGAAGTTAAAACCATCATGTGAGTCCTTATGGGGAACATTAATGCTATATTGTAGAATGCTAAGATAGCTTCTTTAAACCTGCATACCACTACTGGTAATATAAGTCGCTAGGCATGAATTAGGCTCAATATATTAGAAGGAATAGAGTGGATCAAATTTATCAATTATGCAGAGAAAAAATGCTACTCAGAAAACATAGCACACTGTGAGAAGTTGTGCCATCATCAGTACAAACTATTCAGACATTATATATTTTAGATAAAACAAGAGCTATAATATGCTTTTATTTCTATTTCACCTAAATTATCAACTTTTTTGACTAAATTTAATTGGAAGCTCCATAAAAGACAATATGAGAAATACTCATCTGGTTTGTATAAGCTGTTCACATTAACAAAGCTTAGTTTGTGCTTTCTGAACTTTCGAGCTTTAAGCTTATATGACAAGGTTTTAAAAGAGATATACACTGAGCTGCTTTCTCCTTACTTTGTTTAAATAGGAACTTTCACCAATCCAATATAAAAATGATACCTTTTCAGCATGAATAATTGAGAGAAGTTGGTCAAAGAATATTTCAAAAAATCAATAATTCTTTAAACATTTCAGTTCTCATGCATTCCCTTCTTAACTATGGCCTCTACCAACTTTACCGGGTATGCAACTGTATTCTATGTTTGAGATTCTCTTCAAATGGCACTTTTCAAATCAGAGATGTTTGAAAAACTTAAGGAATACTGGTCCATTTAAATAAAATTATCGCATATAAAAGATTTCTGAATTCAAAGTCCACCAAATATTTCATCTTTGCTAGAGGGAATGTTATACATGACAGCTTAAGTAGTATATATGTATATTGGCTTGAAATTTTCAGATAATATGCAATTATACTTAAATTGAAAGAAAATTCTGTAATTTTATAATCCCATCACATAAACATGATTTGCAGTGTTTTTCATGTTCTGGATATAAATAATATGTACAAATACATATGTACATATATAAAAAAACTTGAGTATTAGCAGATATGCAGGTACATTTCATGTAATTTTACCATCACCACATGATTATTTCAATATTTACCAGTACTGTGGGAGGCTAATATCCAGTCTTGTTTATTTCCATATTTCCTTTTATTCCTGTTTACTTCATCATCAGAATATTTCTCATTTAGTCAAGATATTCTTATCCAAGTTCCACAATTTAGATCAATCCCAGCTTTTCTTTGAAACACTTCCCAAATTCCAAAATGCCAACATTTATCTCTCTTCTTCCTAGTCTTGTAACATAAATTGTATGTATTGCAGATGTTGGCTCTTAATTGTGACTTTTCCTACACAGTTTTTGGTGGTCCATGAACACACACAATGTACCCTACTTTAAACAGAAAAATAATTGCTGACATTTATAACAGTCAGATCTGGAATTTTGCCTAGTATAATTCTGTTCCCTATAAGAGCCTTATACTTAGTCCATTTTTAAATGAGAAAAGATGCAGTTTAAAGGGTTTCATATACCCATATGACTCAGCTAAGCAGTGGGAAAAGTGAAATTTAAACCCAGGATGTCTTATTTTCAAAATTGCTGTGGCAGCATATATTGCTAATTTTAGATTTTTCATAAAAACAAAATTTAAGTTTATTTTCTGTATACATTTGTAACAATGATTTTTTGTGTGGTTGTACCATATTTTGAGTCAATCTGAGTAATTTGCAAAATAAGTAACTAAAATCCATACAATCTGAATTTTGTATCCTCAATAGGAGGCTGCCATGTCCTTGGAAAACAGAACAGAACAAAACAAGAACAAATAACAAAACCTGTTGCTAATGCTGTTTCCTGGGAGAGCACAAATCTGTAGTGAGTGAAGGCTATGTAAATGCAGCTCTGTAATTTATTGAATTCATTGTCACATCTTGCCAGTGCACTCTCTGGGACTCAGGCCTAGTGCTGGCTTCTTTAATTAGAAGGAAATGGTCTTAGAATCTTTGGTATAGAAGTTTTAAAGTGTTTCCCAAGGCCTTAAATGTTCCTAGGGGTAGATGTATTGATGCAGTCTATACCAATCTGGAAAAGCAGTGACAGAATCTTCAGTGAAATATTCAATTAGTCATGTGTTTGACACACAGATTGTATCTGCTAACCGCCCTTTTTTTTTTTTTTAGTTTTTAGAGATAGGATCTCTATTACTTTGTAATTCAGGCTGGCCCTGAATGCCTAGGCAAATCTCAAACTTTCACAGTCCCCCTGCCTCTGCCTCCCCAGTGCTAGGATTACAGGCATGAGCCACTACGTCTGGCTTTGTGGTATGTGGTTACTGGAGATCGAACTTAGGACCTTGCACTTGTCAAACAGATATCAGAACCACTGAGCTAAATCACCGGTACCTAGCCCCAAATTTTGATGACTCTAACTAAAAGTCCTTTCTAAAGATAGATTTCAATATTTATATAACAGTGAAATGGTCATATCTTTTGAAAACCTCTTTGTACAAAACCTTATTTATTAGCATGAATTTGTGGCTGTAGAGCTCTCATTTTTATCTTCCAGATGGAATGACTGTATTCCATCTACCCTATAAATTAATAATTAATTAACTTTACTGAAATTCTGTCTTTTTCTTACCTCTTTTCTGGTATATAAATTGCCAACACATATCTTACATCATATAGTTTACACTCAGCATCTTATATTTCAGGCCACCTTGGATCCTACTTTATGTCCTACTAATGTCAAGAACAGCTTTCAAAATACTTTTAGCAAAGTATTTTTAAAGTTAATGCCAATATGGTTATATTTAATATCAGTATAATGTGTAAGTCATAATAGGAACATTTTATTTCAGAACATGAGAGATCGGATTCCATAGGATTGACCAAAAAACTGCCTGTTGACTTTGACATAGTTATACAAACAAAGCTTCATTTTTTTCATTAGTGAGGGACCCAGAGTAGATGATTTCTAGCATAGTCTTTAAAGTCTTTGACAAAACTCTCCCTTAGATGATTGCTACCTGACTTGTATTCATTCTGTATTATTTTATGCACACTTGAAAGTGTGAATCCATAAACAGTAACTGAATTACTTCAAAGAGATTCATTTCCTGGTGCTGGTATTAGGGCTGAGAATTTTTACTGTTGGTGTACAGAGCTGTGGTACTATGAGACAAAACTTCTTACTATAGTGTTTTTGTTGAAGGTAGAGAGTAATGTAATCCTGGAAGTAAAACAAAATATGGTTAAACAAATTATCTCTCATGTTTACAGAGGCATGCATGCATACTACTTCATATTGTGCATAATAGAAACTATACTCATATGGACACACTTGTAAGTAAAATAAGTAAAGCCATAGATGAGTAAATATTGTATCTTTTCTCTGGTATGAGATGCTAAACTTATAAATGAGTTCTAGAGTGTATGAAAGATACTGTGAAATAGGAAATAATTCAAATGATAAAGGTGGTAGGGGTTACAATGTGGGGAAAATGCGATGGTAAAAAGAATAGGATACAAAGCTTATGTATATGTACGGTGGGGGGTGGTAGGATTGGCCAAGGAATAAAAAAAAATGAGAATTAAGTCATGTCATATACTGGTACAAAATCTTAATGTCTGTTGTGATCATGATATGTATATAAAATGTACCAATAAAATCAATTAATTAAAAAAAGAAATTATAAAATACTGAGCTAGTGTTTGTATGAGTCAAGAATTAGAGTACATTGTCGATCAAAGCACTGGTGTTAAAAGGCCATGCCACAGAATAGCGTATGCTAATTACATATGATTTCACACAGATACATGAAAAATGTAAAACTTTTAGAATTTACTAAATATCAGAAATTTAGAATTCTGTATGGCAGAAAAGGATATAATTTGATATTTAAACTCAAGTACTGGATTACATTAGTTAGGGATATAGCAGTATTTGCAAGGTTTGTATGACCTTTAGATAGCACGATCTACTGAAACTTGTTGTTCCAAATATTAACATGTACACATATTGACATTTAAACTGAAAACAATGGGATATAAGTACTCTCATTAAGAAAAGTGCAACTGACTGATTATTATTCCTGAAGCCATGTTGTCCTTTTCCTTGAATAATAAATATTTCTTTAAAAATCTGTTGCTGTTAATAAAATACATCATTGCAAGATTGCAGCTAAGGTTATAGGTGTGATATGTGAACTTTCACTTTGACAAGTTCAAAACATGTCACAATAGGGGTGTCGATTGATGTTCCTTTGTAGTTCACTGCTCAAATTTGTGTCAAACCTGGACAGAGGTGACTATTTCAACATGTTATTGTATTGTTCTTTAACACAGTTGTCTTTGCTGGGTATGAGGTATAAGTGTGTGATGCTGACAAAGTAGTTTGGATTGTGTGATCATTCGCTCAGTGAATATATATAGTATTGCACAAACCCAGGTGAACTTAACCATTTCTAGGCTCTAGATAAATAAAATGCATATTCAAAATTATTGCTGACTTCTCTAGTTTTCCAAAGGCCTACAAATCACTAGTTTGTCTCTAATCCCTCTCTTTGTATGTATCTCTCTGTCTCTGTCTCTCATTCTCTCTGTCATTTGTGTGCTCCTAAAATCTGTTATTCAATTTTTCTAGGAAAATCAATTTTTGCAATGTTTTAGTGTAATACTTTTAGAATACAGACTATTCTCAATTACTATCACATTTCCAAGTATGACCTAAGATCATTGTAATACTTCCACCTTACAAATACCACTAACACATATGAGTACGTTCATAGAATGCAGTAAAATCTAACTTAATAATTACATAGATTCCATCAGAGCATTAACGATTGTATAAATGTAAGACATTTCTGAAGCTTAAAATAAATTCTACAACCAAAAAACAAAAAGCACATTATATCACTTCTGTATAATTTTTAACAATGAACTAACCTGAATTGAAAATAACTGTATTATGAATAATGATATAAGTTCTTATGTGATATTTGCCTGGAATATTTTCCCTAATATGGAATACTTTTTGTCAGTACTTAAGATGTTTCTTCTCTTTTCTTTTTTACTTGGTGTAATATTTATTCTAAAATAAAAATGCTTAAGTGACAATCCGATCAGCCACACTTATTTTTTTAAATTCAAATCTTTATTGGTACATTCTGAGTAAAAATCATCATCACATTTAACACTGAGACTTTGAACCAAAATATGACAAAACTTGATTCTCATTTTTCCCTTTTCCCCACCCACCCTGCAGCCGCCACTCCCTGTGTGCATAAGCTGTTTCCTTTTTCATTACTGTCACATTCTTTTTCCTCTTGTTATTTACCCCTACACTCACTTTCCTTTTAAATATTTTCTATTTCACAATATCAACTGTACATACTACAACTCATTTACAACTTCATTTTCTCATACCAGAGAAAAGATATGATATTTACACATTTGTGACCTATTTATTTCACTATTGAGGATGTCTTCAAGGCACATCCATTTGAGTATGAATGACTCGATCTTATAATTTTTAATGGTAGAGTAATACTCCATTTTATGAAAGAACTACATCTTCTTTATCCAGTCTCTAGTTATGGACATTTTGGCTGTTTCCAAGATTTAGCAATCACAAACTCAGCTGCTATAAACATGGGCGCATGCATGTCACTGTGATATGAATCTTTAAATTCTTATGTGTATATACCTAGCAGAGCAATCCAGCCATGCTTCTGGTCACAAAAACAAAAACACTTCCTAAAAGTCTTCAGTCAGCTCCTTCTTTGTTGTGACTTGTCCCATTGCCCAGCAAGTATCTCACCTGTCACTTGATGAAATATGTACCTGAGACTTTGTCTTTTCTTGCAAACATCCTATAACTCATGGTTTTATTCCCTCTGATTAACTTCTATCAGGGTAACCACTGTTGAACTTTCATTAAAATTCTGGATGAAATGTTGAATGTTGTAGTCAGTGTAGCAGTTCCACCACTTTTGTTATTTATTTACTCAGTTAATGAGTTTGTTTGTATTTTTTTTTTTTTTAGTTTTGTAAAGAATATAATGGGAGAAAATAACATCAAAAGTCCATAGCCTTGCTGATTTCAGCCTCACACTTGAATAACCCGAATTTCTTTACTGGCCAAGAATCATCTATTTTGTAACACTGCTTGGTTTCTCTTCTTTTTGAGTGACAGAATTTCCTAGCTATCTTTACAAAAATGGAAGTTGGAAATGCTGCACACAGAGGAACACTGAATTTTTATCAAAGGAAGAAAGTTGGCTTCAAATCAGAGAAATCATTACATATATAAGAAAAAGGGGAGGCCCAGGCTGCTTTAATAAAGAAGAAGCTGGAGTATCATCTCAGATCCCTTGTTAGATTGTGAGTTCTGTGTGTACTGAGTAAAATATCAATATTCTAGATAGTGGGCATTTGATATTTCTGAAGAATAGAAAAATATTCTATTAAATCCATAAAGCCAAGAGTCTTATCTGAAGAAAAACTGACTAAATAGTTAAGTTGTTCATAAAGCACAATCTTTAATACTAAAAAGACCTGCCAATGTCTCATACATTTATTTTATCCAAAGCTTATGTTGTTGATTAAGCTTATACTGACTTCAGGACTTTTAACAGAATTCTCTTATTATGAAGTGTTGGGACTTGGAATCCTAAGGCTCCTATTGTATTCTGTCAGATGTGATCTAAAACTCAGTAGATCTGTTTACACATTATGTCAAACCCACACTATGTGGTACTTGTAGCAAATTTATATCATGAGCATAAACATTTGTCAAATTTTGGATTGAGATATTGGGATTTAATACAGCTCTGTTAGTGTAATAGAGTAATTTCTAAATTGACAATAATGTACGACCTTTAATTTTAATGTTCCCTTGGATTTCAAATAAAAAATTAAGAAATGAAATATTGACATAAATTCTCCTCAAGTATTTTTTATAAATCCACCAGGTGTGTATGGAATAATATACAGCATATTGATTTTATTTTCTATTGACACAAAAATAATAGTTTCCTTTAGTAAGTACCACACTGTATTTTTTAAGGTGGATTCTTCTAGATTTTAAGGAATTATTAGAAATATTTATCACTTCCAAGTAAATGCTCAGTGTTGGGCTGAGTTCACCTGAACCTGTCAGCATAGGGATTCAGCCAAAAATTAACACAGCAGTAAGAATGCTACATATGGATTCAACTAGTCTAAGACAGAGTCTGTGAAGAAAATTAAATCCAGTCTTACTTAGGAGGCTTCCTACTTCAGTGATATTTCCTGTGACTAAAATAACTCCCCAATTTAACTAACAGGTTCTGTTTTAGGAGAATGTTTGTAAATTGTATCTGTTCACAATTCCTACAAAGTGAGTCTTACACACTTTTGACACGAATATACCATTCAAAGTATTCAAATAAAAAGCAAAGACACAGAGGTGTTGTAAATAGACTATTTTTATTTTTACAATTACCTTAAAATGGTGGTAGAGTACACATCTATATAGGTTAATAATATTAGGTCCATTTATATCTGTGAAAAGTTTTTTAATGTGAGACTTGTACAGAATGTTCAGTAGGTATACCAGTCTGCTTACCACCCTGAGAATGTGTTGTCTTCATCAGACACTGGTTTTCCTCCTGCTCGCTCCATGATTTTCCATACTTCCCAATTGTAATTTTTGCCCTGGGCTTCTATGGCTGCAAGTCACCATGTTTCTTTCCATAATGCAAGTATGAATGTTAGTGGAATGTGTAAGATGTTTATTGCAGAGTAACATAATTCCTTTTTGGTGCTGAGTACTAAGCTGTGCATCTGAGTTGATGGTCCAATGTCTTACACTACTTAATATAACCACACAAGTAGTATCACTTCTGCCCAATTTTTAAATGCTAATTTATGTGAAAGTGGATTACTTTATGGAGGCATTCTAGTCAGTCTACAGTCCATATAGAGATTTTCTTTGAATTTACAAAAAGTTCATATCTTCCAGATTCACAGTGATGGAGAACACTGTTTCTGTTCTAATTCGCCTGATTTTACTTTGTCTTTGGAGAGATCTTCCTTTTTGATGATATAAAATTCTAACCCTAGAGTATTCTCAGAGCTGCCTCCCTTTTAATATTGTGCATAATCCTAGTTATGGCCTGATCATTTGAAGCAAGGCATTATTATAGGCAGTAAAAATTAATAGAGAAATAACAACTCGGGTAGTTGTTGCATATGAATTACCACTTGACATGCAGAGAGTAATATTCCATCCTCCTTAACTTGTGACAGTGAACCCCACTGCTAAGTGCTACTGTGGCACAATCTTCAATAGTTAGTCCTTTCGATGGTACATCATGTTCCATTTTCTTTAACAATTCAATTTTTAATATTTGATGTCTTGTTTCTAGTATCATTGACTGGAAGGGCTGGCACTTTACAAGTTTAATTCCTCGATTCATTTCTACTTGATAAAGCTTGTATATATTTGGAAATTTGTTTGAGCAGAATGTGACAAAGGTAATGATATATTCATGTTCCATTCATTTACTGTGCTAAGAACAGGTGGTGCCCATTCACGTCGGAGAGGAAAAGCAGCACAGGAGATTGTTTATAGCTTCTCTTAAAAAATTAGATTTAAAAGCAAATTTTAAGGGCACAATTTCTTGCCTACTTTTCTCCTGAATTACCAGTTTAAATCTGTGAAATGAAGGACAAATAGAATATTTTAAATTCTTTTTAAATAATAAGTTATGTATCCCGTACTTGATATGTTTGGAAACAGAAGTAAGTGCATCCAATTTCAGAATTTTTTTCAGATTTTGAATATTTGCATATATATGCAAATATAAATTTCTTGCTAATAAAAATCACTAAAAAATTTAAAAATCTCATTCACTATTATACTATATTCAGTTTGAAGTTATTAACTCTTTATTCACATATATCCTGTGTGTATCTGTGTGTGCATATGTGTGTATGCATGCATGTATACATCCATATATGTGTGTATATATATGTATATATGTATGTATACATTACATATATGTATGTATGTATTAAATTACCCAAGGGAGGAAAACTAAGTCTATGCTAAAAATTGATTTAATTCATATGCACCTTATACACAGCCTGACGGATATTCTGTGCAGTGTTTTTAGTGTCCCTGAATTTTGACTAGAGCCCTGGTATAGAGCTTTCTTTTTGTCAAATTGTGTCCAAAAAAGTATAAGGTTTAGGAGTACTTCAGATTTTCACATTAAGGATGCTCAACCTATGTAAATACATTATATTTCATTTTCCTTTTTCCTAAACCTCACTAATTACCAAGGAATACAGTGATAGCATACCTATTACTTTGGGGAATAATTAAATTTCAAACCAGTAAACAAATTCTTGTAAGATTATGTTGCTATTTTTATTATTTTTAGAGAGACTGATGACATTCTATCACTTGGTTTCATATTCATCTTTTTATAGATATTTACATGGTAATATGTAATAATAGTATGATGAATAGTCTGACAGTTTGCTTGAAGGGCTAGAGACAAATACAGCATAGAGATGAAAGTTTAATTGATACCAAAGGAAAATAGTATATCCATAAAAAGCAAGTTCATATTGCTGAAAAACAGTTAACTCTAAAACCAAAGCGACTACAGTTGTATGGACTAACAACATTAACAACAGCAACAATCTTGGAAACAACCCAAATGTCCATTAACTGGAGACTGGATAAAAAAGCTGTGATTCTTCTACAGAATGGAGTATTACTCTTCCATAAAAAATGATAAGTTTGAATCATTTCTACTTAAATGGATATACCTTGAGGATATCCTCATAAGTGAAATAAATAGGTCGCAGATAGGTAAATATCGCATCTTTTCTCTGGTATGAGAAAATAAAGATGTAAATGAGTTCTAGAATTGTATGTTATATATTGTGAAATAGAAAATACTCAAAGTGAAATAGGGTGAAGGGGAAAAATAATGAGATTATAACAAAAAAGAAAGGAAACAAATTTTATGTATATAGGGGGGTGGTAGGGTGGGTAGGGCTATGGGAAAAATGAGAATTAAATTGTGTCTTATACTGGTACAAATTCCCATTGTGGAGTGCAATCAGGATGTGTATATGTAATGTTCCAATAAAGATTTCAGTAAAACAATAACAGCAACAGAAACAGCTCTTTAACAATGGTTAGATGAATTGTGAATGTGAAATGACTCATAAGGCACTGTAATTGAGAGACATTCTCCAGTGTCACTTTCAACAAAGAAAACAAAGATATACTGAATACACAGGATCTATGTGAAGAAACAGTTAATAACTTCAAACTGAATATAGTATAGTGAATGAGATTTTAAAAAATTTTTTATTGTTTTTTAGTTTTTTGAAACAGAGTCTCATTTTGTAGTTCAGGCTAGTCCTGAACTCAACCAAGAACTCAGCAATCCTCCTGCCTCTGCCTCCCAAGTGCTGAGATTACAGGCATGAGCCACCATGGATGTGAGTCACCGTGACCAGCATTGTCCTATGTGGTTACTGGGGATGGAATCTCAGTCCTTGTGCCTGCAAGGCAGGCACTGGAACCACTGAGCTAAATCCCCAGCCCTAGAGATCTATCTATTTTTAAGGTATGTCTTTTTATATATGGTATCATTTGATTTATCCTGAAGTATATCAGACTAAAGAGGTCTTAGAATGGCACTGCCATTTTGCCACACTTTTTACTAAAAGGATTGTACCATATTGTGCTTCCTACAAGGGTAAAATACATCTACTGCTTTCCACATCCTTTTCAACAAAATGCACATATTTTCTCAATTTGATGAATATGAAATTATATCTTCTTTATGTTTCTAAATTTTATATTCATTGATCCCTCTTTTGCTCTGTGTTCCTATGAATTATATCATCATGTTCTTTGCCATTTTTTCTTTTATTTTATATCAGTGCATGTTTGAGTTGTGTAATGTGTATATACATTTTAAAGAGTTGGTACATGTCGCATCTTTTCTCTGGTATGAGAAAATAAAGATGTAAATGAGTCCTAGCATTGTATGTTATATATTGTGAAATAGAAAATGCTCAATGTAAAATAGGGTGAAGGGGGAAATGTTGAGATTGTAACAGAAAAGTAGGGAAACAAATTTTATGTATATGGGGGGGGTGGTAGGGTGGGTAGGGCTATGGGAAAAAAATGAGAATTAAGTTGTGTCTTATACTGGTACAAATCCCCATTATGGAGTGCAATCATCATGTATATATTTAATGTTCCAATAAAGATTAAAAAAAAGAGTTGGTACATGTATGGATGGGATCCTTATCCTTTTACTTCTGCTTTCTCTCTCCTCCCCCGCTTTCTCATTTGCAGAAGGTCTACCTCTCTGCTCCTACTATCTATCTTTTATTTTGCTCTTGATATTATTCATGCTTCTTGCTTCTTATATAAGAGGAATCCTGCAATATGTAAATTGTATCTGATTTATTTCACTAAGGATTATGGTCTTGAGGTGCAGCTCTTTTCCTACATGTGACTCTTTATGCCTGAGTAGTTCTCCCTTGTGTATATGAATTATATTTTCTTGGTCTTTCCTCTTTTTTGCTGGATATATAAGCAACTTCCAAGATGTAGGTGTAATGATTTGTGTTTTTATATATGTGTGGGCATATATTACTGTAATATGACCCTTTCATACTTTGAGAAAGAGATTTAGTAAAGGAATAGCTTACTTGAACAGAATTGCTAATTTTAATGTTTTTTTGGATACTCCATACTGATTTCCATGTTGGATTTATGATTTTACACTCTCACTCACAGTACACAAGTGTTCCTTTCTGCCCTCAACCTCACCAATTCCATCTATTTTTTTTTTGTCCTTGTAGTTTATTTTCCAGGACTTAGGTTCTGGACTTATAATTTTTATTTTAAAAATGTATTTACCTTCTTGTATTTTGTTCTCATTAGTATCTTGTAATTCACTAATTTCACCTTTTCCAGTCTAGATATCTTATCTATTTTTAATTATTTCACTGTAGTATATATCTCTTGATATAGTTCTTGACCAGAACTACTTCCTTTATATATAGACTCTCAGTAAAGGAGCCAAAAATGGGAACGGTGTCAGTCTGGACAATAGTCTGTCACAAGTGCAGCTACTTTATGCAATTCATGGATATGTTACATTTGTGTCTAAGCCATGTGTGTCATTGTGTTTTACCTCTTTGTATGTTTTCTCTGTCAATTCTCTGTATTTTAGCTTGGTATCAGCGTAGGAAATTTTCATGCCATTTGGTGAGAAGTTTCACTGTTTGATACTATTTACTTCCCGATATTTACTGTATTAAAATGTCAGTGAAAGTAAAATTCACATACATAGTCTGGTACTGTAGAAATCTAGGTAAACCAATATCATTATGTTTTCAGGAAAAATTGCATATTATCGTGATACATAGGATTATTATAAAAATCAAGCACACGTGACTTGTCCTATTAAATCTTAATTTTCGTTATTATTTAATGTATTTTATCATACTCTAGAATGTAGACTGTACAGGTCTAAAACTATTGTATATGCATGTGAATTGTTATTAAACTTTTCTATCATACTCCTGGAACCTAGCATGATGTTTGCAATTAGATTCACAAATACATAATCAGCACTTGGGAACATGCAGGCATATAGTGTACAATGGTTTCTGTCAAATATACTGTGAGTAAGTATTTGTTAAATATAAGCCTACAGTAATGAATCCAAAAAGTTGCAATAAATTCTCTAAGAATATTTATGACTAATGTAATTCCATTGCATTTTCAGTAGATTTTCCTTTTTCATTAAATTAAAAAAATTTTTATCAGTACATGTTTCATTATATCAAAACAAAAAAGTACAAAAAGTTGTATTACTTCTCACAGAGCCACTTAATGAATTTCCAAATAACACTGGCATAATAGAAAATGTGGATAAAATCTTGTACATTTTAAATAGCAATAATTATCAGTAATTGTTATTTTTCTCTACTGTTTTTCTTAATTTTGAATCTCTAATGATATTTTGAAAAATCATAGCTTTAAGAGTTTTAGTAGGGTAGTGCAGCGCAGCTATTCATCTTTTTGAAAAGTGAGTGAATAGGATAATGTGAAAATGTACTCTTCTTTGTGTTTTACGTTTGTATCAGAGTTTATTGAAGAATAAGACAAAGATCCTTTTAGGAAAGTAACACAACTGGCTTAAAAGCCTCTATCCAGTCCAACCTGTTAGAATGAGCAAAATGTGACATAGTGACACCACCAAATACTGGCAAGGTCCTCTCTCTCATTGTGAGTAGGAATACAAAATGATAACACCAGTCTTCTGTTTTCTTAGAAAATTCAGCATACTTAATTGTAATGGTCCAGCAATTGTATTCCTTCATATTTATCCAGATGAATTAGAAACATAAATACACTCTCAAAAAACTGGTATACAAATGTTTGTGAATATATAGAAATAAATAAGTTGTCATTTGGTGCATGAATGGATATACATAAACTGGAACATCTAGATAATGGGATATTGTTAAACACGAAAACACAAAGAACTATAAAGCAATTGGAAGAAAATAGAAGTTAAATTGCATATAACTAGGTAAAAAAGAGGTTAATTTGGACAGGTGATATACTGCTAGATTGCAAGTGTATTACATTCTGGAAAAGGCAGAGCTATATGGACTGTAAAGGACTAAGCAGTTCCCATAGATTGAGAGTCATGGGAGAAAAAGGAAGGCCCAGGTCAAGTGCAGGGGGTTTTCAGTACTATGAAACTACTCTGTATTTTGCTATAACTGTGATACACACCATTAGTGATTTACCAATGTAGGTTCATTGACTATAATAAAATTACCACTGTGGTATGATATTTCCATGGTGGCTAAAACTGTGAATATATGGGCTCAGGAGATCCTTGAGAAACCTATCTCTTTCGTTCAGTTTTGCTATGAAAATAAAACTTGTCTTAAACTCTAGTTGAACAGAAAAATTTCCTTCAGACAAAACATGTTTTTTAAGCACAATTAAAAAAAAAAACATGGTTAGTATCATTCGGTTTGCTCATGAATATCCAATGATTCCTTTGGAAGTGCTTACTTTCAGTCTTTGAATAAATTCTCTCTGTATGATGCCACACACTTTACTTTCCCATTCTGCACATATTTAACGTGGTAATTAATTCAGCCTGGTGCTATTCTGGCTGCCATTCAAAGCCTCATACGTGTTTGCTAATTTGTCACTGGTTTCTTATGGAACATCTTGGCTATTTAATAATCAGTTACAAAGTCAAGAGAGTCCTGCCCCAGCGTGAGTCTTAATTGAATATGTACTACATAATCGAATTAGCTCCAGAACAAACCATCGGTGCTGATGATCCTTCAGCTAGGAGTAAAGCTGTGCTGTGAGTGGCTGTTTAAATGTGATAAAATGATGACTGCTGGGCCTTGAAATATAATTATAGCAGGGCTCTAAGGACATCCCAGACTAAAATAGTGAAAGGCAACTCTAGAGTCAGCTGTCAGTCATTTCACAGTGACAATAATATTTTAGTTAAAGAGTTCTATCATTCACTTAGAAGATCTCTGAAAGTCTGTCTATAAGAACACTTAAGAATATAGGAAACTTCTGAAACTGATTCCAAAGAATAGTATGTATTTCATCGTGTTTGATGATTTCCAAATGCAGCATGTTATTCATCTTACTTGTGATCAAAACTATGACTAGTAGCAAACATTTGTCAGTGTTGAGGTAGCTGATGGTTTCTTTTCAGTGCAAATATTTCTCAGGTAGCTGAGCGGAAACGTTTTTAAACATTTTACAGTGTGCTTCCAAACTGGAACACTTTGGCGTAGTTGTATCTGTGAATTAAATGACATTCTGTAAAACGTTATAGCAGATCTTTAAAGCAAGTTGACAGGATGACATTACAGTTACTCATAATTCTGCCTGCCACAATATAGAATGTAATGAGCCATAACGTTATTATTTTTCATTTTAGAATTTTAATGTTGTGTTTTGTACAGTTCTTAAAATAGCATGCATAAAACATTGTGCTGAAACAATACTGAGTTTTGTATTCATGATGTCATTAGGAACCAACCAACAGTCTAATAGTCATGGGCAACAATGGAAATTTTTCCTCAAACTCTTTTGGAAACTGGCAACAAGAAGAAATGCTGCATGAGGAGTTTTACATGGCAAAGGCATTCTACTCCATGCATAGGAAAACTCGTTTGGTCCCTTATGCTATTTAAGTACTTCTATTACTCTTATACTAGAGTGTAAGGTATTTGAAACCATCGGATCTTGGTGATAGGGTGCTTCTGTACCCACTCCTCCAAAAAGCACTTCTCTGATATGGAAATGACTTATAACTAAGTGTGAAAGAAGGAAAGAGGCTGGGAAGAAAGATGACTGTGCGAGATCTGACAGTAGTTAAGCATGCTTCGCTCATACCTTGGGGTTTTTTTCAGTGTGGTATAACTTCATAACATAATTACTAGCAGATTAAGTGATATATTTTCTTTGCAAATATTAATCAAATCAGTATAAGAATTGAATAGGAAAGATGCTACACTGCATATTTAATAATGTACATGTGGCAATGGAGAAGCACAAGAAATTAATCTTTCATAATGAACCACCATTGAAAGAACAATTCTGTCAAGTAATACCATTTACTCTCCTCATTAACATACAGAGTGATTCTGCTGGTTCACTTTGCGTGGTGAGCTTATTAGGAAAACCACATTGGTTCCAGCAAAGGACTCATTTGACCTTTCTAAATGAAAATAGCATGATGCTAAAAATAATTGGTGGAAGGATCAACTCTATACTGAATGGAATTTTACAGTCAATTATCATATTATGAACAAAATTTACATTTTATTGGAATTCAAAATATTTTAATTAAACCAAAGGACAATGGTATTTACATTAAATGTAAATGTAAATGTAAATACCATTTTCTGTCCTGCAGTGAATTTTTCTCAGAAATGAATACTTATTTCTGTCTTAATCTTGAGAAACCAAAGGTGGCAGCATCAAAATAACATCTATTTATTGGCAAAATATAAGAAAATTGAATGAAAGTTGTATTTTAAAATTCTGAATTTTAGACATATTTTAAGATGGTTACTAAAGTTAAGATTTGGTATTCAGTTACATATTTTAAAAGTGCTAAATATATATACATATGTATAACTTTTTATTAACAGCAAGGTTAAAACTAGTTTCCAAGAACAGGAAAAAAGTGGATAGTGGTGTCATAGTTACAAATGCATAATACTTTATCTTAAGTGAATAAGACATTGAATGTGCCATTAATGACTGAGGAAATTTATAATGAATAATTTTAAATATTACATGTAATTCATTTTCAAATGTGTACTTCACAAAGTGTTAGTTCAAATGAAATGAAAAATAGTAAATATTGAAATCTAAAATATGAAATTAAAATGTGATATTTTTCTCTTGAGATATAACTGCACATTCTCATTGGAAAACTCAATTTCTATTTAAATAAGAATTATCATGTATATAATGACTAATTTAAAGTGTAAATATTAAATCTTCTCGTTTTAGAACAGAATGAAATTATTTTGATTTTTGTTAGTCAAATAAGCTAGAAGTCATAGTTTTCCAGTAAGTGTTTAGAAAAATCCAGGCTTAAAGGTTTGATTTGTGTTACCATAAAACTAAAACCTAATTTCCTATGGCTATTGAAAATAATATTTATATATTAGGTGCTATCATAAATATTAAGTGTTTTATACTTCATTGTATGTAATACATTTCCTTATATTTTAAACTAGTCCAAAATTTTCTGGCAAGAAGCCCGGGGCTATATAGTATCTACATGATACAGTATACTTGTTTATGTTTGCAAAAAGAAAAGAGAGAATTCAAGAAATATGGTCATATTTTTAGTTGAGTATATAAATATGATAAAAAATTTTATTCTGATTGTAATTGTCATAAAATAACTGAGCTTATGAGATTGGCAGAAGTGAATTGTATACAAATTCTTAACTCTCAAACACATGATTAAACTGTCAGCCTTGAAAAGAAAATGTGCCAGCTTCTCAGGTTGTGGAATTTTTCTTCTCTAATACATACAATTACTAATAAATTAGTCTTGACATAGAAAGATGACTATCATATGCTTTCTCTTACATGTGGAAACTAAAAGGAAAACAATAACCAGGAAGCAGAACAGAAGAATAGGAAGGGACTCAAAGAGGAAGGATAAAGAGATGGGATGGAAAGATAGAAGGTTGGAATAGTATAATTGACACATAATATGTGCGTGTATATCGCTGGGAGTCCTATTAATTTGTACAAATAATATGTAGGAGTTATCATAAAAATAAATTTTAACTAAAATTCATTTTACATGGGATATCTAGAATAATGCTAAATTTCCTATTAGCTCTAAAGAGTAAAGAAAATCACTGGGGCCTGTCAGAGATTATGAGAGTTTTTACATTTCTGGGTAGGAACAACTAAGCACAGATTGGGCAAGGTAGAGGCTGTGAGAAGTTGACAGCGCCACCTGTATTTTACAAAGATCTCTGCCACTAGGACCTTTCCACTGTTATGGCCTTATCAGTAAGGTGACCCCAAACACTTTAGCAATAATGAGAAATAAACAAACAAACCCTAACAGAGACTGTCATGTTTTCTTAAATGATTTCTTGGGGTTTTTTTTAACTGTATTGCGACACAAAATGAAGGAGATAAATTAAATATTTAAATTAAATGTGGAATTATTCAGTATAAAGCACAGAAAAGGGAATTTTAAAGTAGTAATTCTTCTGAGAGATTGTCCAGCCTGGTTACAGATGAGAACACAGGAGCAGCGCGGGGCACAGAGGTTAAGTGAATTGCTGCAGGCTTTGAAATGACTGCAACATCAAACCAGATGTGTATCTTGCTTTCTTAATCTCCTTACCAAGGTTTATTCCCTTTTTTATTTTAACACTATCAAATGATGTTGGTTATTCTTTATAAATATTGAGAAATTTATTATGTACATATCGTTTATGCTATCACATTTGACTAATATTGACCAATTCAGTTGTTAGAGCCCTGTATTATAAGTTGTCTGTTCTCTAAAATATGCATATTAGTATCTTATTATAGTTATTGTAGGATAAAAAGCAATTTTCACATTTCTTTAGACATTTAATGAGTCAGTTCATTTAACTCAAATTATATGATAATTAATATTAATTATATAACATCTTATACTATTGATTTCATCCAGTAGAGTAGTGATATGTGTTTGAAGTTATAGAATGTATAGTTGATACTGTGAAATAGAAAATATTTAAACGGAAAGAGGGCATAGGGGTAAATAATGAGGGGGAAAAGAATGTGACAATAATAATGAAAAAAGGAAACAAAAATTATGTATATAGGGATTAGGGGGTGGCAGGCCAGGTGGAAGGGGGAAAAATGAGAATCGAGTCATGTCATATTCTGGTACAAACTCTCAATGTTGAATGAAGTGATGATGTCTATTCATAATGTATGAATAAAGATTTAAATTAAAAAATACTGCAAAAAATTGCTAACTTTCTTTTCGTGTATCTACTTTACCCTCATTCTCAAAATTTAGAATAAACTTCTTATGGATATTTAATGTTGTTTTCTTACTTTGATACATCATCTTTTTAAGTTTATGATTTTGATCATAACTTCAGAACAAGTACTAAAAATTTATTTTGAAAGCATCTAATCCAAAAGAGAAAAAGATATTAAAAATGCAGTGTAATTTCAGACAAATAGCAATCTATTGAGAAATAAATATGTATGTAATTATATATTACCAGTACTGCTGAAAGTGAATGTATATACTGGGCAGGAATGCTGGGAAGTAATTTTCACAATTTATTTTATTAAAAATGTTTAAATTCCATGCAGTTTACAATAATTTCGTGAGTGGCTACATGTACATATTACAATTTCTTCGTTTTATTCCTCTTCCTTGACCCTCAGTCCTCCCCAACCAATTCTCCTTTCCCTTTTTCATACTTGTTGATATTATTTATCTTAGCTAATACATGAAATAATTAAAATAGTTTATTTTAATGATGATATTTTAGGTTTACTATATATAAAATAATGTATGTTCTTTTGTGAAAGGAATGATAATCAGTTCTTAATGAGTGGTTTCTTATTAAAGGGAAGATCTCTAAGTGGTTTAACAATTGGATTTGAAAACTGTACTGAATTATTAATCAGAATCGAGTGCTTATTAAAGATAGAGTATTCTAGTTGTCTGTGATTAAATTACTATTAATTTATTAATTAACAAAGGTTAATGAGAATTTAAATAGTTTGAAAATGCTGCTAATATTTTATAGATTGATTTATTTTAGTAGAAAATTATTAGAAAAGCTCATATTTTTGCTTTTTTTGCCTGCAGAAATATATTGTTAAATGTCAAGATTCCATGGAATTTTGGCCCTTAGATAGGGGACTTAAAAATCCTTCTAGTTATTCTAATGCATTTTGTCTAAAAGAAAGAAAAAGGGAAAACTATAATTGCAAAGCATTTATGAAAAACTTGATCTTTACCTTAGCTAATTAGGTAGAAAACTTTTTTTTTTAATTTACTGAAACCCTAAATAAGATTTTTGACATATATTTAGGATTATCAATACATTTTAAAATCTGGTTCTATTTTGTACATATTATTATATGATAATGTCTTCTTCACCATTTTTTTCTTTGTACCTAGAGAAATAAATGTACTTTAGATTATATAGGAGAGATGATATGATTATATTTTTATAAGGAATAATTTCATGTAAATTTTTTTTTCTTCACTACTTAACCTACTTGATATTTGGAAGGATGAAACATATATTTAAACAAATATTTAAATATTATAACTTGCAGTTTCTTAAAATTTATGATAAACACCACTACTATAGATTTATGTGTACATAAATGTGTGCTCTGGAGTATATGCTCTTATTTTTATACCTTGTAGCACAGAAATACATGCATATGTGTGTGTGTGTAGATAAATAGTTTTACCTGCTAGATGGAATATTATACAGAAGTAGATATAACCACCTCAAAACAAAACTATATTCATGTATTTTAGTGATACAGTAATAAGAAAGCATAAATTTAGTCATTTGACATCCTGCTGATACTATTTTAATAGTTATTGATGCTTTATGTAGAAATTTATTTTCATGCAAACTTCTGTACATCCCCATTAGTATTAATTACAAGATTATAGAAATAAAGAACAGTATATGCAGTACTGTTTATTCTGTAATACACCAAATCCAGTATCTTCAATTATTGAGTTACTTTACTGGTTGTATACTTAATATTATGCTTAGCATCTATTATGTGTCAAATTTTTTTTAAGATGTTGATTTTTAAAACTGTTGCTGATTATTTCTCTCATCTTTCTATGACCCTAAATCATTGTGATCATTGCTAAGTTATGTTCCCCCAAAAATCTAAGAATGAAGATATGTGTGTGTGTGTGTGTGTGCGTGTGTGTGTTTGATAGTTATAGTCTATTATAAATATGTCTTTTGTGCACTGGGGAATTACTGAGAGTTCTTGACTTTTCAGTTTGTGTATAAATATTAATTGATAGGGTAATTCCTCGTCCTTTAATACTTATGCCAAAAAAACATGCCTCTAATATTTATTACTATAAGAGAACTGTGATCTTTTTAATTGATTTTATTGGTACGTTTTATATATGCATCATGATCACATTTGACATTGAGAATTTGTACCATTATATGATATGATTTAATTCCCATTTTTCCCATCCCCCTGCCCATTCTATAATCACCATCCTTTATATACATAAGTTTTGCTTCCATTTTTAGTATCAAATTTTTTCTTTTCCTTCTTTATTACCCCTACAAAAGGACTCTGAGTTTTGTAAAAATTAGTGGTACTCATGAATGAAATTTTCTACTATTTTAAGTTGCTATCTGTAAAAAATGTGATAAACCAAGTGAATTGGCCAAGGCCAAGTACCAATAACCTAGAAGACTAAGGCAAGAGGATGACGAGTTTACATCTAGCCTGAGTAATTTAGCAAAACATTATTTCAAAACTTCAAATTTTTTCGTTTCCTTTTTATCCTTCCCCTACCCGCCCTTTGCCTTTACCTTTTGTGTGTTTTCTTCCTATTTCATATCATCTGTAATACATTTTGGCATTCATTTGTATCTTCAGTTTTTCATACTAAAGGAAAGATACAGTATTTACACATCTGTGTCCTACTTACTTCATTTATGAGTGTGTCCTCAAGATATATCCATGGGGTATAAATGACTCAAATTTATCCTTCTTTATGACTCAGTAATACATTTTATTAAAAAAGTCACAAAATAGGTATTTTCAATAAGTATGTTAATATCAAATATAAGGTTATTATCACTCATGTACTATATTTTAGGTGAGTTGATGATTATAATCCAGGAAATAAGTGCAACTTTTATGCAACCTAATCTTTTTATTTTTTTAATTTTTATTTTTTAATCTTTATTGGTACATTAAATATACACATCATGATTGCACTCCATAATGGGGATTTGTACCAGTATAAGACACAACTTAATTCTCATTTTTTCCCATAGCCCTACCCACCCTACCACCCCCCTATATACATAAAATTTGTTTCCTTACTTTTTTGTTACAATCTCAACATTGTCCCCTTTCACCTTATTTTA
>PVIR01012496.1:0-22779 GCA_004026965.1 Petromus typicus
AGGTTCTACCCCTTAGCGTTTCACAGCTTTGATGTGGGGAGAGTTCTGCTTTCTCCACTTACTCCAGCGAGAGGCCCAGGGCTTCCAGGTCGGCCCGGCCAGTCGTTGGTCTGGGTTCTCATGCTGACTGCCCAGCTGCGCAGTTTGCTCCCAGGGAGATGGGCTCCGGGGCGAACAGACACATGGTTTGGGGAGGACGTTACGGGAAAGCCGTGGGCAAGAGGATGAGGGCCATGCTTGGGAGGAAGATTTTCCTAACAAAATCTGGTGAATATGAATAAATACATAGTGTGATCAAATATATGGTGAATATTATTATTATTATTATTATTATTTTTTTTTTAGGTTTTTGGAGACAGGGTCTCACTTTGTGGTTCAGGCTGGCCCTGAGCTCAGCCTCAAACTCACATCACAATCCTCCTGCCTCTGCCTCCCGAGTGCTGGGATTACAGGCGTGAGCCACCACGCCCGGCACTGTGGTATGTGGTACTGGTTGCTGCTGGGTGTGGGACTCCACACCCAGTATTGTTATGTGGTAACCAGGGAATCGAACCCGGGTCCTTGCGCTTGCGAGACAGGCGCCGGAACCACTGAGCTAACTCCCCGGCCCCCTGTGAATATTATTTTTAAAAATAATGTATCACAGTGAGATACATCAGTTCTCCTCGAATGCCTCCTCTTCTCTACAAACACACTTATCTCATTGTTCTTGCCACTTTCCAAAGCAGTTCTGTAAGTACTCTTTCATGAGTTTCTTCATAAAGTACGTTAAAAAAATACATGAATGCTGCTGTCAAGTAGTACCTGACAGAAAAGCAGTTCATAAAATCTCTGGAGTTCTCATCTACCTTGTTCATCTGGCACCATGGACGGCTGGCTCTTCCCAAAGTCCAAATGACTGTGAAAGGGAAGACTTTGCAATGGACTCCAGTCACCAAGGCAGTGAAGTCAGTGTGACCAAGACAGGAGAGAGCTTCCAGGGCTCTGCGGGCTGCGGCAGGAGCGACGAAATCGAATGGGGCGTAGTTGTGAGGAAGATTAATGGCACTGGGTCTTTTACTATATTTTTAAAAACTTAAACATCTATTGCATTTTAAAGTCACACGTCATATAAGTACATATACATGTACTCACTTCTACATAGTACTCATGAATATTATATATGTAACTGTGTGATTCCTGAAGACAAGAATAAAAATAATTTTAATACATCAAAGAAAGAGATCTTACTTTAACAATAATTTTTAGACGTTCAGGCTTCCACCCGGTTCAGCTCCTGGACTGTGTGGCCTCACTCAGAAGCCTGGTGAGGGTCGCTACAGCCCTTGGATCTCTCTAACCCGGGCTCAGCTCACAGGGTGGGAGATATTGCAGTGGCTTCCGGAGCCCAGCACATGCCAGCGCCGCCCGTGGCTCCCTCGCCGCGCCGCGCTCGGAACCGCCCACGCGCTGAGCTCCTAAGGACCAGCCAGCTGCTCCTCCTGATGCCTGGACCTCACTCGGGCGCGTCTTCCTGCCCACAGCTGACACTGGCACCCTGCTGAGTGCCATTTTCTCCCCGAGGGTTTTTACCAAATCCCCAGGTCTCACTGCCCTGAGAGTGCGGGACCACCGCTCTGCATGCGTCGGTCTGTCCTCCTGTCCTCGAGGCCTGTGGGCTTCTGTGTCCCCCGAGACATGTGTGCTCTGTACTTGAAGCCTAATTATGTTTTTCTGCACACACAGGATTCACACTCACATTCGTTCTCCATGTCTCATTAGAACAATTCTAGACCCACCTTTTAAAATTACTTCCCTTAGAGGTACCCCTAATTTTTATGGTTCCATGTGAACTTTTGGTTAATTTTATATTGTTAAAAAAGTATATGATTCTTTTACTCTTTTTAGATTTTCAGGTTGAATTTTGTAAAGAAAATTTGGCCTTTGTTAATATTTATTGCTTTTCTTCTTCATCTATTAGCATGATGCAGAATATTAATGGAATGTCTAATATCAAATCTTTAGAATTATTTTGGCAGAGAAAAAACCTATTCAGTCATAGTCTATTCCTTTAATACATGGCTTGATTCAATTTGCTAATACTGTATTTATAATTTATACATTCATATTCATGAATATAGCTCCCTATTTTGCATAGGGCTCAAGGTTTTCTATTTTAGAATTCCCATTTATTTTAGGATTTTGTATTTCCTGTTTCTTTTTCTCCAGAATAGCCTAAAAAGATAACCTTTCCCCAGACATTTTCATAAAATTTATGCATAACGTGAACAGGGCTTAACATATTTTCCTAGAAGTATTTGTTCAACAACTTTAAAAATAATTCCTACCTTTATTTTTCTGATTTTCCTTCTTTTCCTAATAGACTTTGGTAACGTTTATCATTATTTTACTCAATCTTTCAAAGTCATTTGCTTGATTTGTGTAAGATTTTGCTATTTCTTAAATCACTTCCATTTTAGCATATACTCTCATCCCCAGGCTAACACCCCAACTCTGAGCACCAGACGCAGGCGGGCCTGGGGGCGCCTCGGCCAGGGCGGGCACCCCGACTCTGAGCACCAGACGCGGCTCCTCGCTGAAGAGCGCAGCAAAGTGTCAGAATTTCATCGACCGCTTTTTCTGGGCAAAATACTTTCCATGTTTGTCCTTTGCTAAATGAAACTTTATTTTCTTAATAATTCCTTCTTCTTCACTTTTTATTATTCATTTTCTTACCACTTTTAATGCTTTATATTTAAATTCTACTTACATAGAATTCATGCTGATTTTTAAAAAAGTAAATTCATCCAAGACAGCTTGACCTACTCCTATATTTTCAACAAATTTTTTAGTATATTGATAACTAGCATATTTCTGCATTTTTATGTTTGATCTAGTTATATAGCTTTCTAAAAATGTGTTTGTTTTAGAAATATGAGTTTCATTTTATTTTTATAATAAAAATAATATATATTCACTGTTAAATAGTAGCACAACAATAAAAAATAAAGAAAAGACAAACTTTTCAACACTCCTTCCTTAGTAATAAAACTAAATATTTTCATGATGATGAGTCACACTGCATCTATGTGAACAGATACCTCATTTTAATCAGCAGAATTATATGCTTGTAACCTGCATTTTTTCCACTCAAAAATAGGTTAAACTTTTCTGGGTTATTTAGTATAAAAATCCTTTATGATTTATATTCATTTCTCATTAGAGAAATTAACATTCATATTTGAAGTATTCATTGCAATATTTGATTTTTATCAAGTCATTTTACATTATGTTTCTTTATTTGTGTTTTTTCATATTTGTCTATGCTGATTGTCTATTTGTCTTTATTTTTTCTAATGTTTTAAGTGTTACAGATCTCTATCTTCATGCCTTAACTTTAAATTTTACTTACTAACAATTTTCACCAAAACATAAAGTGAAGTTCGCTTGTTCTGTGCCCATTCTTCACCTCCTTAACCGTTTTATTTCCTTAGCGCAGGCTGAAGTGTGTGTGCATCGAGGCAGGTGTTCACCCGCTGGGTCCCGCTCCGTCCTTAGTGTGCAGCTTTTCCTGAGGCTGTGCCACGTCTTGGTCCATCTCCTTGAGGCTGTGTCTCTGGACTTCCCTTGCCTGCGTTGTTGTTTGGTTATTTGACTTGTCATTTTATTTGGCTTAATGTTATTTTCATTCAGATCTTTGAAGATATTGCTTTTTTGCCTTCTAGCATCTACTACTAACCTTGGCTAAGTTCTTTCTCTCCAGAAGTTTTATGAAATGTTCCTTCAATTTAGGATTTCAAAGTTTCACAAGATGTGGAAGTATGTCAATATTTTTCATTTATCTAGTTTATTACTTGGTGGGCCCTTAAATTCCAGGAAATCATCTCATTCCAGCCCTGGGATGTCCATGATATTATTTTCTCAAGAGCTCTTTGCTTTCCTCCTGTCTTAAAGTTTTCTAATGTATGTTGAACCTTCTCCACTAATTCTCCTTTATATTATTTCCAACCTTTGTGGATACGATATAATTTCTTAGACAGATGCTCCCCTTTCCTCCAACCTTCCCACTCAGTTGTTTTGGGTTCCCAGTTACTTACCATTTATCTTGATATTACATTTGTAGCTTTAAGAGCTTTTTCTTATTCTCCGGGCATCACTGGTGGTCACAGTATATTTTTGCTTCATAAATAAGCTGTAGCAGAATCTCCAGTTTATTCTGTGGCACTCTTTGAAGTTTCCATTTTGTTCTTTCCTTGCCTTGGCATTGATTTTACTTCTTCCTTTTTGTCTCTTTTCTGTTGTTACTTTTCCTTCACTAATACTATTTCTTGATTATCTGTTAATTAAAATGCATGAAGAGATATATTTTGACATGCAGGAGTGTCAAGTGGCCCTGGGTCGTCTCTGCCATGCAGATTCTGCTTCTTGGGAGCGAAAGGCCTATGTGAGCTTGAGCGGTGGCCGTGGGTATTGACCTGGCACATGCGTGACCACTGGGACAAGCAGGAACCTGGCAGAAGGCGCACTGGGCGCTGCCAGCCAGCCACTGCTCAAACAAGGGCACGCGGTATGAGCCCTCTGGCGTGCACCCACCCTTGCTAGACGTGCACTCTTATTTCACAAGTCCCACGGGGTTGTTTTCATTTTGGCCCTGAGAGTATTTCTAACTGTCATGTAAGAATTCTCAGCTGTTTCCTCAGATTTCTGCTATTTCATCAACTTCTCTGTGTTGGCTCCTGAGGGCTCTATGATCAGCCGATAAAAGAACGTCCCCTGCATTCTCTCTCAGCCACGTTTCAGGTTCATTTTGTAATTGATCCTTCCTCCCCTTGAGAGGCCAGAAATTAATAAAATATCATGCTCTCCTCAGACCCCACCTCTTGCCCATCCCCTCCTGCATTTTTATTTTATTGGGTTTTGAAATAAACATGTTCTATCTTTTTGAACTGGAAGTCCTAATTATTAATTCAAAAGATACTACTTTTATAAAGGAAACAACACAAAGTCCATTCTGAGGACCATGAATTCACTGTAGTTCAGTTCTACAAACATTTGCCAAAGATCCGGGCCGTGGAAAGATTGTGCTAGATATGGAGATGAAAGACTGAACAGCGCCCAGCTCCTGCAGAGAACTCCGGACTCACAGCAGCAGCCCCCTGTGCAGACGGACAGTCACAGTCCAGTGCAGCGGTGCAGTAGGAGAGCTCGTGCAAGGAACTGCAGTTAGGAGGGGTTTCCCCGCCAGGGGCTCCTGAAGGCTTCTGAGTCGATGCTCGGAAAGGTGTGGAGAGATGAGAAGGAGGAGCTGGACACAAGAACCAAAGGCAGACCATAAAGGAAGCTGCAGACCAAGTGTGCACAGCTTCGCAGGTGAGCAGGGCTGCGGGAGCCACGGGCCCTGCACTCTGGACACTGGGCCAGGACTTAGCAGCAGGTGGGAGTGGAATCTGGGGCCAGACTGCAGAGGGCCTGGCAGCCCTGGCCCAAGAGCACAGCTGTGTCCTGGGAATCACTACAGTTTCCCTCAGAAACTGGGTTTTCCTCCATGGCACAGGTTTTGGCAGCAGCATGGGACAGAGGTCTGAAGCGCGACGGGGAGCCGGGCCCAAGTCCGCAGTGTGGCCACCAGGAGCATGACCTCAGAGCAGGATGACGAGATGACAAGGCAGACACGGTGACAGTCATCTGAGGGGATCTTGCCAATAAGTCAGACCTGTTAATCAATTCAACTGGGTGAACGAGGAAAATGATGCCTCAAAAGCGGCTTCTGGGTTTTGACTCTGGCTTCCAAGAGGATGATGATATTTCTTCAGGAAAGCAGGAGGGAGAGTATCGTGGGAAGCAAGTAGATTAGCTGGGCATCTCTGTAGAAATAGGATCAGTAGGGTCCCCTCCTTAGTCATCTCATCATTGCGTACACACGTCTACGTGCACAGATTAGAGGCAAGATCTGCTAGAGAAACTGGCTGTGGCATTGATGGAGGCCAGGAGTGCTCAGGATCTGTGCTTTGCACCCTGAGATGCAGCTGCGGCCCGGGTGCACCAGGGAGGAAGATTTCTCTGCTGGATCTTTCCTGGAAATAACCTTACAGACACGCACAGAAATGAGGATCAGCAGGATGTCCAGGTGTCTCGGGGGCCAGCAAAGCTGGCGAGTGGCTTGATCATCACCAAAGACGCTCCCCGCGAACATGCTGAGTTTATTGTCTGTTTGCTCTTGCTGCTCTGGAGATTGAACCCAGGACCTGGAACTTGCACCCCCGGGCCAGGACTCTGTCTCTGAGCCACACCCTCAGCCCTGATTTATAGTTGTTACTGGGGACCAGAAGTATTGTCTAAGTACCAAAGACACAGATCTTGGAATCATAAACTCATGGGTTTACATTATGTAACTTGATGGCAACTGTAGGAGCAGTGTTTGAAATGGAAGGAAAGATGGTGAAGGGTAGATCACTGGCAGCGGCTGACTGAAAGAGAAGGATAAGGTTACAGGAAGAGCCACGCGAGTGTGACTTCAGAGGAAGTTTGCAATGGAACAGTTTGAGAAAGGAAAGAAAAAGGCCCCGTATCAAGTGCTCAACCCAGTGTAAATAAAAACATTTTAGAAACTATTTTGTTTGGTGAGTGAGAGACCAGTGAAGCTTCAGGAAAAATACTCCATCCTAAAGTCAGACTGGAGAGAGAACAGTGGTGGGAGAACAGATTCGTATTTCAACCCTAGGTTGATGGTGAGTGAAGGAAAATGAGATAAGTCGAAAGAGGACAGAGGTCTCGAGAGACTCCTGGCTCGTCCATGGAGGAAGGAGCGCGGAGGGTGAGGAGAGGGGGTCGCAGAGAGACATCGAAGAGGGACAGCAGGCCAGCCAAGAGCAGACGCTGTGCTGGTCCAGCAGGGACCACAGCCCACGCGGGGAGCCGTGTCTGAACAGGCGCAGTCGCCCCCGTGGGGGCTCACGCAGTGCTGAGCAGTGCACCGACCGTAACTGAGCCGCTGAATTTGCCCCGTATCAGGACAGCAGTAATTTTGAAATGAAAAATAAATTTGTTACTCCAGTGGGTGTTGCCTCTTTTGAGAATTTATACGGAATGAGACATGCTGGCTCCCAGTCATGATGGACTCTGCTCCGCTGTGAATGAGAAATGTCGTGTGAGTGCTCTGTGTGTAACAGGTGGACACATCCAGAGATTTACTTTTTATGAGAGCATAATTTACTAAGGCACGCAAACATCACTGGTAATGAAAAGTCACAGGTTGTTAAATTTAATTTGTGGAAGCAAAGTGACTTTTTAGTCCCATCTCACCAAGAGATTTCAGTTTGCTCTGTCTCGGCACTAACATTACCGCGACGTAGCCGCGGTTTAGGCCTCTGCGCTCCTGGCTGTGTAACTGGTGTCTAGTCTGCTCCCTGCTAAGAGCTGCTTTGGGACAACAGAATCTTCTCCAGGGCCTGTTACTAAGTGAATTAGCACACAATTCTACTTCTGTCATGTGTCATTTCAGATATCTAGATTACATTTTAGACTATGTGTGGTCCTGAGAAAGAAGGTTGCACAGAAATTATGGCTCAGTCCAGATCTGGGCTGTCTACCTTTGGATTTTGACCTAATAAGGAAATAAAATGTTCTTATTTCATCCATGGGTGAGTCTCTCATAAGAAAATCTAAAGCTGATTATTTTAAGACTGCTGTTATATAATATTATGTAAGATATTTGCCAAAATTTGAACTTTCATGATAAGATAAAGATAATTTTAATTAAGATAATTTGTTAAAATCCAGCGAATTTCAGTTATTACTGTGTGACTAGAGAGCCATCCGAATGATTAAAACCTGTAAAGTTATATAAAACAGCAATACTTCCTGAAACATATTCCATAGGATACAACTGTTAAAAAGTTTCAAGAAGAAAGCTACGTCCTAAATCTTTTTTCTTTCTTCCTCAGAGATTCACAGAGAATTACATTAGTTTATTAAATATTATGAAAGTTTTTGAACAATTCAGTCTTCTACTTCCTGATTTCAAAGTTTGCTTGGAGAGCTCCAGTAGCTGAAATAGTGTCAGGGCAGCACAAAAGATGTGCAGACCAGTGGGTGGAGTTGAAGTCTAGGGATCCTCCCAGCGGGGAGAGCAGTCTGAAAGGGTGTAAGTTCCCTCAGTGCGGAAGGACCATCTTTTCGGCAAATAACGTCAGGAACCGCTGCCTTATAAAATGTGCAGAAATCAACTCAAAGTAGATTGATGATCTAGGCATGGCATGGGATTTAAAACATATCCCTCTTAGAAAAAAAGAAAAATAACAGAGGAGAAGCATGATGGTGTTGAACTTGGTAATAATTTCTTGGTGATAAAAGAAAAGCAAAGTCTGTCCGCTCTGAACTGAGTCATGTCAGACAGTTCCTGATCTGTGCTCCAGGCCTTTGGTGGTGTTAAATCACCAGCACCTGAAAATTACAGGCCATTGCAGGCCCTGAGTGAGCACGTCTTCCTACAGCTGTGCTCAGCAGTAGCTGTGGTCCCTCACCGTCTCTTCCCTGGTGGTGATTCTTTGTTCTGTTCAAGTTAATTGATCCTAAAGGCTCTAGTCGGTCAAGCTGCTGCAATCCCCTCTGCACTTCTGTCTTACTGCATTTTTATTCATCTGCGCTTTTGCTATACCCTCAAATCTGTTGAGTGATAGTCCCCTGTTATTCACATTACCAGCCAATTGCAGTTTTGCTTTCTTTCAAGAGATGACATTTTTATGGGTTCCCACATTTTCTTCTTTTCCTTCTCCTCCTTTCTCATTTTTTTTATTGTGAAGTGTGTGATCCTATCATTCATTGGAAGCATAGATATCTTAGAAAAACAGTTTGTGTAATTTGCAAGTCTTATTCTATTGGAGATTACAAAGAAGAGCAAAACCTCCAGCACAGGGTTATACTCCTAGTCAAGTTAATATTCCTCCAAGTTTTAGTCACGATCCCTCTAAAAGCAAGCTCAAGACAAAGAACCATAGGCAATGTGTTTATATAGAAAGAGCTCCCAGGGGCTGTGCTGAAAACCAAGGGGCACAGTCAGGACAGGGAAAGGAAACACAGAAGAGTATGCTGCAGTCACCTGGTGCAGGTAACTGGCAACTACTTCTGAAGTGTCTTCTAGGAACCCTAAGAAATGCCTCTCCAAGGAAGAAGAGAAGAATTTATCCTTCAGCTTCTATCCATTTCCATCCATGGGGACCCCAAAGGCATTAGCTTTGCTATATTTCTTTGTTCCCTCTGTGTGACTGCAAGTCTCCAGGTGTCCGTTTCTACTGCATCAGTACACTCTGGCACTGGAACTGACAAGTATGGAACAGGTCTGAGGTCGCACCTGGGAAAAGCCAGCCAGCAACGCTGCAGACAGACCTGAAGAGGACAGCTAGTTATGTAACTCAGAATAGTCTTGGGATTTTCAATGTTTCTCCTTACACGAGGAAATGGTGTTTGTGGCAATGGGCCCTCCAGTTACCCTGATCTGGGTAATATATGTGATTATATACATCATTTACCTTTACTGTACCTAAACCACATGTCAAGCAAAATTTAATAAATCAGAAAAAGAAAAACGCAGAATAAGAAAGTAGGAAACTCTAGTCATTGATGACCATGTGATATTAAATAAAACCATTTACTGAGTTAGGAAACAGGAGCATTACCTAGGGTGGGGCTGGGAGAAGAAGCTGTCCACCCTTCCTACCACCCAGTTCTGGGTGTACTCACCCTAATCCAGTCTTTTACAATCCTCTTCCAAGTGGTGGGGAGATACAATCTCAAAGACCTACGAAAGGAGTTAATTGAATAAGGCAGCGGTCACTGAAATTAAAGCTGATTTTGATGCCAGATTTGGTATCAACAACCTAACTTCTCCATCTGTCATTCTGGATTTTTCCCACTTTTGGCTAGGACAGTGGAGTTGCCCACAGAGCAAGAAATGTGGATCTCTAGGATCTCTACTTTTTTTTTTTTTTTTTAGGTTTTTTGAGACAGGGTCTCACTTTTGTGGTTCAGGCTGGCCCTGAGCTCAGCCTCAAACTCACATCACAATCCTCCTGCCTCTGCCTCCTGAGTGCTGGGATTACAGGCGTGAGCCACCACACCCGGCTGGATCTCTACTTTTGACTAGCCTGAGGACCTACAGCTCAGGCTATTTCGTAGCGACTATGTTTATCATTGCCACGAGTTGTGGAATGGTTAACAGACATTCTAGCAAACCTTTGGGTGGATTTTTCTTTGTGGACTGTTTTCACATAGCAGTTCTAGCTGCTCATGACAACCAAGGTTGGTAACTTAGTAAACATTATCTCTTCACTGGCCACCATTGTGATAAGGAGCTCCCAACGTCTCGATGGCAGCTGTCACTTAAAACAGAGTAAATTCTTGTGGTGGCATTACACAGCAGCATTGCCTTCCGGGAACCAGGACCTTTAACAGAGCAGAAACCAAACTGGTGTGGGGAGAATGAATTCTAACTGTGTGCCACTGGAAATCCATCTGGAGACAGAAAAGGAGTTACAGTTGTCCTTTAGCCTCCATAGCCCTGGCGCCAATTTGATTTTTGCACTGCTGTCTTGGTGACAGGAAGGAGAGATACAGCATTCCCTAGGATAGTGGCTATTGTCTAACAAAATTCTAGCCTTGGGCATCTTTATTATGGCATCTCTAGCTGACAGAAGGCCACATTCCTCAAATAAAAGAAGAATTTGCTCTGTCAGCATGGAAAATTCAGTGTAATGTATGGGCTCCAGATTACATAGCCTCGTGTTTCCATCCCAGGTGATGGGAACCCATGCTAGTTTCTAACCTGAAGATGCTGTATGTTTGGTCATATTTACACCACAGACCATTTTGAGCTCTAGATTTCATCACGTTCTTCTCTGTAACTCTGGGAAATAAGGAGACTCTTTGATCCTCCTATTTTCTTTTCATGACATTTCCAAAGCAATTACAGGCAGCTATCAGCTATCCATCTTTACATTGACTCTTCTAATCAGATGGATGAGCCATGCTCTGTCTTGGGAAGGAAAAGAGAGCGAGAGATGCACTGCCTAGTTTTGCTAATTGCTTTTTCCTCTCTGTTGATTTGAGTATTTGTATATCTCAAATATGACAACAAATAATGATGGATAAGAATTAAATAAACTCCATGATTTTAATTCACAATTAACTGTGTACTTCATTCTGTTAACCTAGTTAATTCTCCATAATTAAATTAATCATCTTCTTTATATGTCCAAATTTATTATGTGAAGTACTACCAAATACAGTGTTTATCATGCTTTATATTTCACAAAAAGCCCTTTTATCTCCATTACTACGTGGGATTTTCAGAGTCACCAGAGGGATTAGGTGAGCAAGATTAAGTGGAAGCCACTCCATATAGGAGGGAATGACCCAGCGTATCACCCACACTCTACATTTTAAAATAAGCAAGGTGTCAAACGGCTGCTATGCTTCCCACGTGGTTGCCCTGCAGAGACTCACGCTGGAGTTTAACCCATGTAAGGTTTTACTGAGCCGGAAACTTACTGTAGCATTTTGGGGTAGGGTCTTCCCAAGGCCACGTGGGTCAGAGGAGGAGTTGGCGGGGAGCTCCTGTTGCTGAAGCCTGGTGACTGCAGAGGGGAGGGATACCAGCGGAGGCATGATGTGCCTCACGTCTCAAGCACACGAGGCCCTTGGCTCCCTCAGGGCTCTACTGGCATGAAGACCATCACACAGGTGTGTGGCTTGGACCAGAAGAGTGAGCCAATAAACCCTGTCCTCTTTACCACTTACTGAGTCTTTGCTGTTGAGCTACGAACAACAGGAAGTGAACAAATGGACCCTTCTTCAGATTCCCAGTCAAGGTGTCCTCCTCGGGGGCATAACATTAACCAGTCCTGTGTATCAGTGAGCTCCGGCTTGTGTGCTTTCTCCTGATGTATTCACAGGGCCCCAGAAGAACACAGGTGACTCACACCTACATGGACCAGTCTGTGACAACTTTGGGGTCTTTAGATGGGAAAGAAAAGACCTGGGCCAGCTGAGTTCTACTAGCTCTTATTTTTCAAGTTCATACCGTCCTTTTGAAAAATCTTAGCATGCTACCTAGGAAGATGCTCTCTGCTTTTCTCACACTGTCAGCCACTGGCAGTGAACGTTTCTTTCCATTGCCTGGAATGGCAGGCATTCCCTGAGAACGGACCATCTCAGGGACCATTCCATCCCTGAGAAGTGGACCAGTCCGAAGTCACGTCTGTCCCAGTGCCGAGCACAGGGCCTCCTGTAGGCATTCGATGTACTCTTCAGTTGAATGAATCAACAATTGGAAATTGAATTTTAGCTTATAATTCTGAAGACATCACATCTTATTATTCATGGTTATATTGAATTAGAGGCCTTGAACAATTGAAAATCAAATTTCAGTTTTCAGTTTAGGGCATTAATATTATCAGAGCTGACCTAAGGCAAAATGATGAAGTAGGCCAAGACAGTCTGAGTGTTCTTAGTTGCTTTTCTTTCCAGAGATATTTGGTAGCAAACATGTAATTCATTCACCCAAATGTTCAGAATTGTAACCAACAGAAAGGGACATTGAAAAAGCCAGAACTGGGTAGTAAGGACTTAATGAAATAGAGTTAATAAAATAGATTTAATGAAATCTAAGGTTCTCTTCTGCGAGCAAGCAAATGTCTTTGAAAAGTAAACAGGGCTGGTTCACATGACTCAGGCACGTTGGTATAAGAATCAAAGATTGCACTCAACTCAGAAGTGCATTGTGTTCTTATCTGTCATGGGCTTAATGGACTCACTGAGATTTCTTCTCATGCCTGTGACTTCATTGAAAATATTAGACTGAACAGGACACTTAGGATTTATTTCAAGACAACATATTTTATAGAAGTACCTCTTGGTATGCAGTTGGCATTGCATTTCTATTTGGGGGACAGTGAATCATTTGTATACTATAAATATTAAAATACATATTTTCTGCTAATGTAATACAAAGGCAGATATTTGCTGCTACTGGAATAAACTTTGATTAGATATCCATTTTTCTCCTTTTCATCCATTAAGAATTAGAATTGCCTCCCTCACAGAAGGGAGATGTGCGATTCTGACGTCCACGGGTGCTCCGGTTTTGTGGCCTGTGAGGGAGTGGGCTAATTTTACTGTTGTGAGTTTGCAATGACCACGTTCCCCAGAAGCTGAAGTTCCATGCCTGAGTTATGCTTGTTTTCAATTTTTAAAAGGCAATTCATTTTTAATAACGGTACCCCATATTTTGTTTATGCCACATATGTTCAATCTAATAATTTATTTTGTTCACTTTGTGCAATTTTCTTAAGACTCCTTCTGCTTTTTCCTTTTTGAGCATTGAAGTTACCATGGAAATGGTGCCCTTAGCATGACGGGACTGCAGAAGTCCCCAGCTGCACTTGCTGAAGTTCGAAGATTCATGCGCTGTTGTGCGGTGAGAAAAATCAAGATTGGCATTTGTTTTAGCTTCACTATATGTTTTAGCACATTAGTTACAGAAACCCACGCTCTGATAACATGCTGATTGAAAATTAAATGACAGAAGAATGAAAGTTAAGTCTTGATATTCCCCTAGTGATGCTGATTGGCTCCGATGACACTTCTCTCATAAAGAGCCCGTCGGGTAACCTCCACATCACTGTAAATAAATCAGGTAACCTCCACATCACTGTAAATAAATCAGAGGCATCTACACACAGTCTGTTATTTCTCCATGTGTCTCTATTTGAAAAATCAAAACTAAGAAAATTTGGCATATCTCTGACAATGATACCAGCAGATATATACTAACTAGTGAACCTTTACAAAAGATATTCCACCACTTATTAGTATTTATATTGGAAGCTGCGAAATGTATAGTAATTATATAATGGAGAGAGATCATGAGTTTTAGATATGTAGTTCCCTGATCTACTTTCTATTAGCCTTTTTAAGAAATTCATTCAAATGGAGTAATAGTCTGTATTCTATTGTGTCTGGCTTCTTTTACTAAATAAGTACTTTTGAAAGCCTGTTGCCTTCATACTAGATCATGTCTTTAATTGTGTCCCATTTATGGGGAAAAGATATGGAATATACCACTCCAAAATATGCCACTTTATCAAAAATAATTGTTTTGAGCTGAAGGAAATTGAGAATTAACTGTTGCGGGAAAGTTCTCTGTCTTCACTGGCCCGACGGCAGGGTCTTCTCTGCGGAGCGGAGTAGATGTCCTTCCACCCTCTGGCCAGCTTGACAAGGTCAGCCCTCCTCCCTGAGGACAGAGAGCTGGCACCAAGACGAGCGTGCCACACCAGCCTCACTACAACTACGGCTCTCTCCCAGCCAGCTGGCACCCCCACAAACTCCCAACAGTCCCTCCCCATGGTCTGTCATCCTGCATGTCCCAAGCACCTTTCCTTTGTTCTGTTACTGCTCTATTGTTTGTTGCCCTGCGGTAAAACAGTATACAAGTCCCCAAGCGCAATGGCTTCTTTGGATATTAACTTTCTTTCTGGACAGCCCAGTGACATGTAACATGAAAAAATTAATACAATGTGTATGTTTTCACCTGGTAATCAGTCCTTTATCAGTTTAGTTTGCAAGTCTTGACTGTTAACCTAAGAGGGTAGAGAAGAAGTATTTTTCCTTATCTACAATGGATTGCCAAAATCTATTTATTCATTCAATTGTTCATTGTAATCATTCCCAGGTTTGGGCCACAAGGAATAAAGCTTTTATTAGAATTCACATAGAGGTCTCTATCTGGACACTGACTCTCATTTCTCTTGGATAAGTAGAAGTGAAATTGTTGGGTTGTAGGGTAAGTGTGTGGTTGGCTTTATGAAGATCGTTCAGACTGTTTGGAACGTCAGCCCACTCCGCCCATTCTCCACCCACACTTGCAATTACTATGTCTTACATTATCTCCCACACTTGGAAGTTTCATTCTTTAAATGTCCATCATTCTAATATGTTTCGTCAGTATCATGATTTTGTTTGAATTTTTATTTCTGTGTCAGCTAATGGCATTGAATTTTTTTTGCATGTTTATTGGTAATTCATTCAGTTCTTCTTGTAAAGTTGAAAACTGTATGTTTTAATTTCTTGTTCATTTTTAATTAGGTCATTTATTTTCTAATAATTGAATATTAAGGTATTTTCATTCAATATGAATGCCTTGTCATAAATATTTTATCAATTTTTATGATGAACTGTAGTATGACCTTTCATTTTTTCCCCAATTTTGGATGAAGAGTACATGTATTTCACTATGGTGAATTCAAATTTTGTTACATGATTAATATTTTTAAACAATATTTTGCCTGTTTCAATATTGTGAAGATTCTGCTATTTTCTTTTAGTTGTTTTAACATATTAATTTTTTAATTTAGATCTATGATACATTTTTGAAAGATGGTGTATGGCATGAGGTAAGTATAATTTTTTTCTGTGTGAACATTCAATTGTGATAGAAAGAATTTTACAAAAGATAATTATTTTACCATTGAATATGTAGGTACTTTTGACAAAAATCAACTGCCAAAATATATATGACCCTTATTTATACACTCTCTTCTATTCTTTTAATCTAGATTTCTTCCCACATATAAATGCCACCCTATCCTAATTCTGTAGAGTTTATAAGGTCATTGAATCAAGTAATTTGAGGTCTCAAACATTTATATTTTACAAAATTATTTTGTCCACTATAGAAAACAGGGAAGTGGGTGTTACCAGAGGCCCTGGTCCTGGTCTTCTGTGCGCCACAACAGCACAAGGCAAATTAAAGAATAGAGATCGGAAACAGGACGTAAAGAAAGAGCAGGGTCCTGGGGCTGGTCAGAGCTGCCCCAGGCAGCAAAGACAAGGGCACTCTGAGCTTGCCATCATGCATTGGGTGATAGCGCATGTCAGATCACTCAGAGGGCAGCAATAATCCCGAACTAATGAGGATCTTATAATCAGAGGGACTATCCGGTGACTCAGAAGATGGTGGCAATCCTATGGCGATGAGGAACTTACGTTAACCAGGTCCTTGCATCTTTGAGGAGCTCAACATAAGCCTTAGTCAGTTCTAGTCATAATTCAATTGTGAAATGATTATTTAACTTGTTTGTCACTAATTATTCTATTACTGACTATAGGGAGCTTTTTTGGGTTGATTGATGTATAATTTGACACATTCCAATCTTTCAAAAAAATTATTTTAGCATTTCTTTACTTTGTGGTAGGTACTGAAGATATTCCCGGCTTGTTTTGTAACTTCTCAAGCCCTCAAATCAACCAGTTATCAACAATATTGTGACTAGAATAGCCCTCTGTGACTAGAATTAGGAAAGCATGTATGTAAAACAAGCCATGACTACACACTTCTATGATGATATCTATATCTATATCTATCTATATCTATATCTATATCTATATCTATCTATATCTATATCTATATCTATATCTATATCTATATCTATCTATATCTATATCTATATCTATATCTATATCTATCTATATATATATATACATATACATGTCAAAATGATATATGAACTCATATTGACAGTATTTGTCACTAAGAGATCTGTGTGGCCAGCTTTGAGATTCTGGTTCTGCAGGCAGACTTGAGGTTATAAAGCTGGGAACAGATGACCTAACTCTGATCAGAAAGTGGACTTAACATGCCACTGACCCACACTGTTGACCAGAGTGTGGTTTCTGCAGTGGTTGAGGCGTTGGCTGCATTAAGAGACACCCATCAGCTGGAGAAGTAATATTTCTGGATATATCTGTGAGGGTGCTTCTGAAAGAGATTAGATTTAAACCAAAGGACAGGCTACAAAAGGTCTCCCTTTACCCAGTGTGGGTGGTCACATCCAAACAGGTAGGCATCTGGATAGGACAGGAGGAGGAAAAAGGGCAACTATGTGTCCTTACAGCTGGGATGCTGTTGTCTCCTGGCCCTGGCGTCTGTACCTGGATTCTCTGGCTTCAGGAATCTGGGACTTTCACAAGTGCGTGCCCCGTGCTGGATTCCAGCTCTGTGCCTGTGGCAGGATCACACAACTGGCAATCGTGGTGCTCAGCTCTGGCCTTGGGCTGGGCTTCACTTCCAGCCTCCTTGGGTCTCTAGTTCCCTGATGGTGGATCATGGAACTTCTCAGCCTGCATAGCACACTAGCTGATCCCTGTCATCAACTCCTTCACATATATCCATCCCCTAGTGCTAAGATCAGAAATACTACCCAGCATATAGATAATTTATAAAGGAAAAGGGGTCACTTTATCAAACCCTGAATACTTACACTTTCAGCAACAAATTCCCTGTCATTATGTAAAGGGAAATCTAACAGCACCAAGAGAAGCACATGAATGCTCACCTGCTGTTAGAATCTTCAACATGACAATTCCTGAAACTGATTGAACAAAATACGGCAAATTAGTGAGGATAAAGATGAAAACTGAAAAACAGCTGGGCTTACATAATACTGGAAAACAAGTAGGTTTATAGAAGTCCCCTCCAAAAATTAGTAGCACATTTGTTACTCCTAAAGATAAACTGGAATTTATGAAAAGAAACCAAACCAGTTAGTATTTTCCAGGTAGGACTTGAAGTTTCAATCTTTCTGCCTTAGCGTTCTGGAGTGCTAGGACACACGCACACACGCACACACACACGAGCCATGTGAAGGTAGTACAAAACAAAAAAAAGTGATAGAGAAAAATGATGTTGGTCATATTTAAGAATGACTGCTTCAAAACCCAGGCTCTAATCCCCAAACTGGCATATATATTACCTAACGAAGCAGAAGATGCAACTAAGTGTGTGGCCTTGAGATTGGGAGATTATCTGATTGTAAATTATCTATATTTTAGGGTTTCAATCATGTGGAACCCTAAAAACAAAGGACTGTTGGAGACAGCTGACATGGCAGAGCAAGGGCTACGGACGGGGTCCTGATAGCTTTGAGGATGGGGTCAGGGGTCCACAAATCAGGGATGTGAGTCGATTCTAGGAACTGGAGCGGGTTGGGAGCATCTTGGTCCTCACCCAGTGAGATACAGAGATCTCACCTGGGAGATGATCATTTCGGGCTGTTTCAAGTCATTTGGTTGGAACAATTCTTACACGAACAAGGGAAGCTGATTCAGTACATTTCTAACAAGTCCTTTGTACAGTGCTGTAATAAATACAAAGGAAATTGCCTTCTGCTCCATAAACAGCAAGGAAAACGAGCTCACTATTTAAATGGCTGGCAGGGTAACCTCTGCATGCCAGTGCCAGGACTC
This sequence comes from Petromus typicus, assembly GCA_004026965.1. NCBI lineage: Eukaryota > Metazoa > Chordata > Mammalia > Rodentia > Petromuridae > Petromus > Petromus typicus. Next base: position 18,280 of record PVIR01012496.1, read on the forward strand.
TGTGGTCCCTCTTGTTCAGAGCTGGCGTGGCACAGCGGCCTGGTGAGGGTCTCTCCTGCCTGCTTCCCTTGCTATTCTGGCTTCCTTGTTTGAACTCTGACTTGGAATCTGACCCCAGCTCACCGCTTGCCTGGCTTTGCCTCATCGTGACCTCCTTCCCAGACCAGCAGCCTGGGTATAGCTGTTGGGAAGCACGTTTGCAGACCCCTCATCTCCTGATGAGATCAGAAGTCTAGGTCAGGATCGTGTTAATGCTGCTGCACGGCAAAGCGGGAGAGTCACTCTCTTACCTTGTAAGTGGAATTTGAGTCCTCTAGTTTTTCCGCTGGTGTTTCTTTTTACCCTAATTTCCATCCGACCTGGCCCCAGATACCGCTGAAGAAAGGACCAGTGGACACAAAATTTGTCAAGTGCTAAACAATTTCATCACTGAATTATTTAAATATAAAATTTAATATTAAAATTTCAGTATATAGGGGCCTGGGGATTTAGTTCAGTGGTTCTAGCACCTGCCTTGCAAATGCAAGGACCTGGGTTCAATCCCAGTCACCACATACAACAATGCTGGGTGTGGAGACTCATGCCTACTAGCAATCAGTACTGCACACCACGGTTCCAGGCATGGTGGAATCCCAGCACTTGGGAGGCAGAGGCAGGAGGATTGCTATGAGTTCAAGGCTGAGCTCAGGCCACCTGAACCATAAAAGTGAGACCTTGTTGCAGAAAAAAAAATTAGTATGTAGCCTGGATTTAATACTGATGTTTTAAATTGACATTCACAGCTGCTTTCTTTTACCTGGTTTTTGTGAACTGTGAGAATAGGTCAGATGCTCACAAATAAAGATCAGGACACCTGGCTTCAGATTACCTGCTCTGATAGCCAGCTGCACAACTTCTTGTGTGTTGCTTGATCACACTAATTACATTCAGATAATATATTTTTTCTAAGCTCAACACACAATCATATTTTATGAGAATATGCTAGTTTACTGTGACATAGAAGGAATAATTTTTAATTTATAACTATTTTGAATAAGGGGCAGAGAGGGAGTGAGCGAGCTGCAGTTTCTAGGTGATAGGTCCTGCCTGGTTTGTACTTGTGCCTGGCCCTCAAAGTGGTTGAGCCACTTAACAAAGAAAGTCGGGGCCCCGTAGGCTGTGACCCTTCGGAAGTAACATCCCTAATAAAAGAGGTGAAGAGGTTATGACAGATCTCAAGGCTCATGCTTTATGGTTACAACATTGAAATATAGAAGAAAGGCAAGTTATTTTTAATTATAAAATAATTTGAGATTGGTAGAAAATCTGAAAAAAAATTCAGAATCCTTCCATGAGTTTCTCTCTGGGGGAAGTTTGAGCTACTTTGAAAAATCTCTTTCCAAATGCTAAGTAAAAACTAAATCAGATAGTGCTGAAGAGTTAAATAAAGATTTAAAACTCGTAATTGAAGCTGGGTGTGGTGGGACAGTCTTGGAATCTCAGTGCTCAGGAGGCTGAAGCAGGAGGAATACGTGAGACCATCTCGGGTAATGTCACCAAGATATCTCAAAGGACTCATTCTTTATGGAGATGAAGTCACTGTGGTGAGAAATGGATTCATCGGAGAACTGGAAAGAGCTGGTCAGAGTGATTCACAGGACCGAGCCACACACTGCTTTGTGACTGCCCGTTACGTCCTGCTCTGGAAGTGACCCGGGCGTGCCCCTCATGCCTGCACTGTGAGGGTGGCACTGGACAAGCTGTCCTGTGGCTGGAGGAGGGTGAGGAGCTCTGCCGCTGCCCATTGCAGGTGGGTCAAAAGCCTGCGCAAGTCTCAGTCTTTAGATAAAACAATTCTTTGTAGAAGCTGTCTCCATACACCAGTTTTCATCCGCAATAACGGCTCTGAGCCTTGGGAGTCCGCACAGTTTGCTGCCTACTGAGCCCTTACAAAGGGCCGTGGCTCCCGGTGCCCGCCCCGACTGCTCTGAGCACAGATTTGCTCCGAGTCGCCCCTGTATCACTCACGGGGCTGCTCCCCGGGCAGGGTCACACGTAGCCTTTGCACTGCCACAGCACACAGGGCTGCGGAATGGTTCCAAGCAGCACAGTGCCACTGAGTGGCATAGCGGTGAGCCTGGTGGGCCTGGCAGAAGGCCCCGTTCCCAGGCTGGCTGGCATCCGAGGCTGTGATTTCCCAGCAGAGGAGATGTCAGGGTCTGCGGGCGGCGAGGAGGAGCAGGTGTTGACCCTGATCCTCAGCCCTCGTTTGCCATTTTCTTCAGCTGGAAAATTATTTATCGTCAATTGTTAACGTCCCCTCATCCCATCCTGTCCCTGGTGCCACCTGCCGTCAGCCATGCCACACATGGTGTGGCGAAGACAGTTCTCTCCTGAGAGAGGCACAGAGCTGTTACCTGTGAAGGTTACCGTATTTCCTCTCCCTGTGTGGGGGACGGGGCTTCACTCAATGCGGCAAAAAACCACAAAAGTTCAGAATTCCAGATGGAAGAAACAGGCTTCCCATTAAGTCTGGCATCTGACGAGTCTGAGCGCGGTCTCCAGTGGGGTGACTTTGGACCAGTTGCTAAACAGCCGTGAGCATCGCATGTGCCCATGTTGTAAGAGGAAGAAAAATAACTTCCGAATGGGTTTGGCTTCTAATAAAATGCATGTCGAATTTTACATAACAGGAAATAGAAGGATGTTTTAGTCGTCACTACAGACTGAATATCTGTGCTTGTCCACCCCCAAATTCCCGATTCCAAACATGTATGTTGAAGAGCCTGCACCTGCTCTGCTGGTTCTTCTGCAAGTGAACAAGGAATAATGAGCCGTGTCCCTCACGGTTGTTATTAGTTCCCTACAAAGACACCCACAGGCCTCCCTGAAGGTTTGCCCCGTGTGAGGACAGGCACAAAGACTAGCTGTCATGGGTTTTAGGAAGAAGGTTCTTTGCTTATTTCTTTGACTTCCAACCTTTTAAAGGGAAAAGTACTTTCTGGCCCCAGTATGCCACCCAGCCCACGGGATTCTGTCAAGGAAGCAAGAACTGAGGCTCCTGAGCTTTGCCCGGCGCCAAGACTCAGCAAGCTGCCTGCAGGTTAAATTACAGTGTTGAACCCAGGAGTGTCTCAGTGAGTCTGTACCCATGTGCGTGAATGAGGGGAAAAGACGACATTTCAGTGTTACTGTGAGTGAGTTCTGACTGTACAGCCTTCCGGTAAGTGTCTTGAGGACCCAGGGGCTAACTGAAGAGCCATAAGCATCCTGCGTCCGTGGGGAGACGTGCATCTAGGTGACCTCCCCAGACGGCGGTCCACTACGGTCCCTCTCGTTTCCTGATCCTCTTTGTGGGTCTCCTCTTGAAGTATTTTTTCCCTGATGCTGTCTTCACTTGTTCAGTACTGCTGTAATGGGATATCGCAGCCCAAGTCAGAGAAGGGTCCCACGGTCCTGCGGACTGGGGTGTGCCCCGTCCAGGGACTAGCATTTGACAGGGGCCTTCTCGCTGTACCGTTCCATGGGAGAATGTGTGATGGTGTGTGTGTGTGTGTGTGTGTCTGTCTGTCTGTCTGTCTATGTGTCTGCGTGTCACAGGAAGAAAGAGAGAGAGAGACTCAGAACTTTTCAAGAAAGTAACCCAGCCATGTGATAACAACGTCACTCTACCAGGGAGGATAGAGCCTCACAAGCCACTTACCACATGAAAGTCCGCTTCTGATCACTGTTCAGCAGGGCCTTTGTGGACGCATTCAGGCCCTAGTGGACCCCATCACACCCTCTGTGCATATCTCCCTGACTCTCTGCTATTTCCAGTTGGATTTATTGAGTGACACCATCAATATTTACTAGAGTCCTACAAATTCTACAAAGTCATGGGATCAGCCTTGTTTGTTTGTCTACTTAGTGCTTTCTACACCAGCAGAAGGGGTTGAGCGGGCTGGGTCCAAGAGAGTCAGGATTACTACTGGCCTCCTTGGGGAGCGGTTGAAATCTGGTCCTGTGTGTCGGGAACCACAAGGTAGAAACAGTGAGAGTCTTCCATTATGAGAACTTACTGCTTTTTCACTAGTATGTTACTACCAAGGCATTTCTTTTACTGCTGTAGCACACTGTACCTACCTACTTTCTAACCTCTGCAGCTGTCCTCATTGATTATTTCTTTGCAATTATTTTGTTTAGGAGCTGTGTACTCCCTAGTGATGTCAGCTCTATGTGAGAGTGAGCTTATTCCTCGGTCATTTTATTCCTTGTTCTTAGGATGGTTTCTGGTCTATGGTATGGGCTCAATAAATATCCCGTGAATAACTCTTCCCCACTAACGAGAATAATTATCCTTGTGAAAACCTCTGTGATACATTAAAAATCCACACGGTTGCTTTATTCGTGACTATTCAGAATAGTAGATTACCTCATCCTCACTAGAGAACTTCCACAGTGAGAGGCAGTGGAGAGAGGGACGCCAGTTACAGACACGGGATGCCTGGGTCTGAACCCCGGCTCCTGCCGTTTTCAGCC